>CM077191.1:3878862-4078862 GCA_039654105.1 Coreius guichenoti | reverse complement strand
ACCCAGTCTACAGTGTCACATGATCCTTCAGAAATCAGAAGAATGTGCTTGTGTGGTACGTGGTATATAACACAGGTGCTTTGGGGAAAAAGTGTGTTATATAAGTACTTTAGGGGGACTGTGTAACCATCTGCTGGTTAAAGTCTATGGGGGTGGCTAGTTCAATGGAAACAATCAATTTAGCCACTTTGAACTGTATTTTATATAAACAGTGGAAAAATGAAGAAAGGTAGTCATTAGCGACTAGGATCAGGAGGCCCTGTGGTAGGCATGGAGCCACTCTAATTAAAATCCTGTAGGGCTGTGTTTATCTTAGATTAGTTTAAAGCTAACTCGGAGTCCGATTCTTTGTTTTAATCCATTCCCAAGTCTTAAAAGCCTGGTAAAAATAAGCCTTATCCTTTGGGCCCGCTAACAAGTATACAAATAGAGAACCCCACCTCATGAGATCCTCAAACGCATACACTTTTTCCTCTCGGGGCGGGTTTGTTTGCTGTGCTTGATGGTAATGGATTACATGGGTGCTATAAGCTCTCCTTCCTGTGAGGGCCTTTTTAGACCAGACCACCGATGGCGTATAAAGCAGTAAACGATGCCAGGGAGAACTAGCCCTGCACACGGTGGTGCCCGTTTGAACATGGCTAACTGCGGCGAGCCCTCGCTGAGCTGGTGCGCTGCAAAATCGAGATATTACAGTACGAGCGTCATTCTTCAAACATCGTCTAGTCAGTTTTATCTGAATAACGAGTGAGTTTAGGATGGTTAGCACTAGTTTAGCAGTTGATAATTGATTAGCATTGAACTACTTTAACGTAAGCATGACATGGCATTCAAAGCTTTTTTTTTTGACTTCTGTAATGTAATGTATTTGTGAAACAATAGTCATCATCTATTAGGACTAGAATGATTGAAACCGAAAGCACCAACAATGGGCACGTGAGCATCAGAACTGGACCACGGAGCAATGGAAGAAGGTGGCCTGATCTGATGAATCACGTTTTCTTTTACACCACATAGATGGTCGGGTTCGTGTACCTGGGGAACACATGGCACCAGGATGCACTATAGGAAGAAGGCAAGCCAGCGGAGGCAGTGTGATGCAATGCTCTGCTGGGAAACCTTGGGTCCTGCCATCCATGTGGATGTTAGTTTGACACGTACCACCTACCTAAGCATTGTTGCAGACCATGTACACCCTTTCATGGAAACGGTATTCCCTGGTGGCTGTGGCCTCTTTCATCAGGATAATGCACCCCGCCACAAGGCAAAAATGGTTCAGGAATGGTTTGAGGAGCACAACAACGAGTTTGAGGTGTTGACTTGGCCTCCAAATTCCCCAGATCTCAATCCAATCGAGCATCTGTGGGATGTGCTGAACAAACAAGTCCGATCCATGGATGCCCCACCTCGCAACTTACAGGACTTAAAGGATCTGCTGCTAACATCTTGGTGCCAGATACCACAGCACACCTTCAGGGGTCTAGTGGAGTCCATGCCTCGATGGGTCAGGGCTGCAAAAGGGGGACCAACACAATATTAAGAAGGTATTTTATAAATATTGTATTATGTATATGAATTATAAAATTAATTATTAAATAAAAATATATACAATTTTTAAATAAAATTATAACCATTTATATTGCATACACTACTAATCAAAAGTTTGGGTTCAGTTGGGTTTAGTGTTTTTGTCTCTTATGGCTGCATTTACTTGATTAAAATATAGTAAAACTGTAATATTGTAGAAATATTATTAAAATTTAAAATAACTGTTTTCTATTTTAATATTTTTTTAAATATAATTTATTCCTGTGAATTTTCAGCACCATTACTCCAGTCTTCAGTGTCACATGATCCTTCAGAAATCATTTTTAAGTTCAAAAGATCAGCATTTATTTTAAATATCTTTTATAACATTATAAATGTCTTTACTGTCACTTCTGATCAAGTCTTTAAAGGCACAATATGTAAGTTTTCGCCGCCAGAGGTCGCATTTTCAAAACAATAACAAAGGCGAAGCTTGATGGCGCTATGAAGGACAGTGGAACGATGGGAGGTGTCGTTTTCACCATCCAGAGATGTATGGGATTCACGAATCATGTTCACGGATGAGGTAATGAATTAGTTTTTGTATTACCTGTACTGTTTGTTCACACTATTTTATGTCATTGTAATGAATTAGCTGCAGGGAATGTGAAATGTAATGCTATATTAGCCTGTTACTGATATGTGACTATTTGTCAAATGATGTGGTGGGTTAATGCTGCGCAGTTTTACACGTTTAAAACAACCATACTAAAAGTAAATTTGAACGAACCCACAGTATTTGCAAGTAATGGCTAAATAATTTTGTGCAACACACACTGTATTTAATTTCACTGCCAGAGACTTGGTCAACAAAAGTGATAGAAAGCATTACTGATGTACAAAGTGCAATATAACTGTGTATAATTTCATCAGCATAACCCACACAGAATTATGTTCAATTATGAACACTTGATAATTTTTCAAGTGAATCCACCTACAGTATGCATTATCAGCTGTCACATCATATCTGTATTCATCTGTAACTTCATTCATATCTATTAAAATCATCTGTACATGATTATTACTTGTACAATAAATAATATATATTTGCTTACCTGTCTATTAAAACACATGCGAGAGCGGAGTCTCTGTCAAGCACAAGTTTGTCGCGAAGCTCTCTCCATCTTGAAAACGCCACGCCGATATTGATCCTTGTTTTATTTCTCCGTTTGTCCCAAAGCCTGCTTTCCTCAGCTGATCTACATTTATGGTTTTTTTTGGATTTTCTGTACTCGCCAATGAATAATCGTGATCCATGATGATGCTAGATGCTGTATAACCACCACTTCTGCATTTGTCCATGTGTGTTGCCATGGTTTCTACAAGCGGAAACCGAGGATAGCGTGGATATTATATCATTGATAGGTGACAATGACAAGGCACAAGCCATTATTTAAAATTGGAATTTCTCTGGATTTATAAATCCTTGGGAACTTTTGTGATAATGTAAGTACACACCTGCATGAAATATATCACAGTGTGAAAGAGTTTTTTTGATATTTTATTTAAAAAAATATTACATATTGTGCCTTTACACATTTCCGCCTTTGTAGCAGCCGCCAATTGATGGTGTTTCTGCATTTAGGTATTTGGAGCACAGTTGGCATAACAACTGTAGCTCTGAGTTACCTGCTGTGCTTCCCAGCAGTGGTAAATCTGACTGTAATAGACCTGCTTGGTGATTGTCACAATTTGTATTTGACTGCCGCACATGCGTTGGGTCCATGCATGGTCTAGATCGGAGCAGGAGGAAGGAGAATCTGGGAGAGCAGCCAGAGCCCGTTCTTTTCTCATCGGGGGGTCAAGGTGAGCCTCCGATGCCAGGCATGCGCTGATGGGAGCTGGCAGAGCAACCACGATGCCACTGTGCTAATGCCCCTGGCAGCATCTGTCCAAGAGAGGGAGAAGAGGAGGAGGAAATGGATCAAATGAGATGCAGTACTTATCTGAATATGACCTTGGACGTGTCCATCATTCATAGGACAGGCTGTTAGATCAGTAGGTGGACGGAGGTAAAGAAAACACATAATAATTAATAATACCCAATCAAGGCCTTACTTGCTGTCACATGCTCTGCAGGAAGTTCAGCTCAATATGCTAAGCTTTGCTTTAATAGGATTCCCGTGAAAAAGGTCCTAAGGTTAGATTGGCGAAATCAAAATTATTGATTATTTTATAAAAAATCTTGAATGCAGCAATATTCAAAACTGATTGAATAAACACACTTTGAATTCTATACATCAACTATGTCTCTGTAGATATTTAGAAAATAAAATTTTCACACTCTCACTAGTTAAGATGACCATTAAAAATATCTATTAGTTAACGTACATGCATGATAGGAGAATTCAGGCTTTTTCTCTTTTTTCTTAGTCACCATGAAATCAAAATTGACCATTCTTATTTTTTTATTAAATATCCAGTGTTTATAAATGATTTATCCGTGCATATATATATATATATATATATATATATATAAATTCATGTGCCCTCATAATCTTTAGTCAAAATAGCTTTCCCTCCCTCTTGCAGTGACATCTCTTCTCTTCTCTGATAATGTTTACTACACGAGGGCGGGACAACCTGTCACTCACATGAGATCAACCAATAGCAAACCACAACCAACCAATAGCATATTTACAACCATTTCATAGGGAAGAAAATAGGGAAGAAAAGACTACTGCAACTTCTATTTCACTCCACACATTCTCTACTCCGTAGAGAGAAGGGCATTTTGTGTATTTATATATCCTAAATATAACTACTATTTTTATAATTTTGCACAATTTTCCAAAATTACAGCTTGAATGGAAAAGCTCCTCGGGAACACTTTATGGAAGCTTGTTTCTGCCACAGAAAAAAAAAAACCATTTAATTCTTTCCCCGCCATTGACGGAATTTTCCGGCTTTCCGTGTTTTCACTGTTATACGGTAGGGGGCGCTATTAAACAACTTCTGAAAGAGTACAAACACATGCGTAGAAGAAGCAGAAACAAGCCATATCATATGTAATCATATGCATATGTAAAATAACGGATCATCAACATTAAACATCATATAAATCAAAACTGCCTAATGTTACTGAATGAAATGTTGACCCAGGACGAGCTACATGCAAGCATTAGGGGTGTTGATGGACTCAATGGGGTCTATTGCATGTTAGGATATTCATAGAACAAAATATTCTGGGGGCCATTAAGTTTTTGTGAAAATGATCAAAAACGCTGGCGGGGAAAGATTTAAAGTACTAATTTATCACCACAGTGTAATTTCAAGTCATGCACAGTATTGTGAGTATTCTGTGGAAAAAAATGGCATTTTGTGTATTTGTATATCCTAAATATTATTTTTACAGCCTTTTTGCACAATTTTACAAAATACAGCTTGACTGGAAAAGCTCCTCAGGAAAACATTTTAACAGATTTTCATAGTTTCAAAGTCCATGGCAAGGTCAAAACAGAACAATCTATAACAGTAGCAAAAATAAAGGCGTGATAAAAAGTTCCAAAGACCATTTTAATGTAATCTTCATATAACAAGTAGGGTTGTGCCGATGGACGATATCATCGAGAGCCACTATCGTGATGCCACGCCCCCCCGTTGCGAGTCTTGCGAGTGCGACACACACTAATCCTAGTCTCTTCTATAGTTAACTTAAAAACTGCTATTTTAAATACTGTAGTCTATGCCAGAGACGTGACATGTTAGCCTGTGAAAATACTGTGTCAGGCAGGCTACACAAATATTGATCTTGACATTGTTAGCCTCTTGTCTTTTTTACATGTCTTACACTGTACATTTAGCTTAAAATATTTAATTTTGGTACAAGAAAACAGCCCTTATTAATGAATTATTGGTAGACTATTGTCTCAGGAAATCATTGTCACATAGCTCTTCTGTGGCTACTGCACTGAAGCGGCAGTTTAAGATAAACCCAGACTTCAGCGAACGCCAAATAACTTTTGTCTGGTTAATACTTTTAAAGACAATTTGCCTTGGCCATAATGTCAAAGCAAATGAAAGAATGAAGATGATTCTGATAACACACATTTATTAAAACACAGAAGAACAACAAATCAAGAACAAGAAAACGGGAACAACACTCAGACCGAAACTCGGGATTTACATTTCACTTATAATTAGCAGCACAATTAACTTTTTGTCGTGCAAAGCATAGCATAGGCTACAAAATAAATTATGTTATTGAAATATTGCAAAGTGGTCATATGAACTACACGAATGAACGTTTAAAAAACAATATGCAAAATCAAAATTGAATAGCTCCATAATGGATTGCGAAAAGCGCGTAAAGAAGTCTAATAACTTTCACCATAGACACCATAGTTTAAATTTCAGTGTTTCTGGATAGAAATACCAACATATTCACTTTATCTGGTTTTAATAAGCTGCGGATTGGATGAGTAATTAGTTGGGTTAGTAAAATAGCGAAATTATAGTTTTTAAGTAGAAAATAGTATTTATGTAAAGAGATATAGTAAAATCCATCGCGATGTTTTACTGTAAACATCGTCAACTGTCAATTTAGGGGACATCGCCCAACCCTAATAACAAGTGGAAATCTGTTTAAAACGTTAAAATTAATTTGATTAAAACCAATCCCCTGTGATGTTCTTTAAGTTGGCGTGCATTAAAGGTGCTGTATGTACTGTAAGAATGGTTGAAATGGGTACTGCAGTCCAAATTCAAAATATTGTTTGCCCCGCCCCCTCCTCCTCAGACTAGACGCTCACGTGGGTTGCCAGTTTGAGAACGTGCAACAGGAGCCAGCTCAATTGACAATGGAAGGCGAGGAGACTTACACACTGTAAGTTGATGAGTTGATTTTTCCGTGTTTCAATGTGCTTCCGTTCATAGAGATGTTTAGATGGATGCCGAGGCTTTTTAGGTCGATTAGAATCTGCGATCTCTGACCCAGTTTGTTTGCTGGCTTCCATGAGTTCTCAACAATATAAAACACGTAACAGGCAAATAAAAGTACAGTCACAGGTATTTATTGCAAAAACTGACCAAAAACAGTATAAAAGTATTAACTCATGTTGCATTCCAAGTCTTCTGAAGTCATACGATATCTTCATGTAAAGAACAGAGTTGATCTTAAAGTTTTAATCGCTGAAATGATGATCCCGCACTTAGTCATATCTCATTCAAAAGATACACCCGACTCTTTAGCATGATGCAATCGGTCACGAGACACACGAGAGCCAATGACATTTTAAAATCAAAGCTGACGTAATGACGCAATTTGTCATGAGACATACAAAAGCCAGTGCGATTTCACTATCAAAGCTGACGACGTTTCTTCAGGCGGCAATTTTTGAATGTGTACATGATCTTCGGCGACGCTGATCACTTTTGGGTCTTTTCTTTACACAAATCAATCGTTTGGCCTCAGAACACTTGGAATATTTGTACTTTGCAGTAAATTGTGCCTGCAGTCATATCTGCCTGTTATATCCTGTGTTTTATATCATATAATACACAAATGGGTAGGTTTAGGGATGGGGTTGGGCTACGTGTTAAAACGTGTCTAAATAGCGTAAATAAAAAATAAATGTAAATAAAATTATGCTTGCTGATTAAATTGAGAATCGCACTCCAACATGTTATAATGGCAAAATCATAACCCAATATATCATTTCATCATGACGATAACATTCCCATGCCCAACGCGTCTGTGCATGCCGCCAAAGGTTTCTCATTGAAATCAATGTCGCACCCAGCGTGTCGAAAAAAGACGCTAAAGGGGTACCCTGTGCGTTAAAAAGTGACGTTGAAGGGTCCTGACCAAGCGTATGTGACGAGTTGGGTGTGAGAAAGTGTTGATACAGCACCTTTAATGCATATATTCACATTGCTTGGTAACAGTAAATTGGATATTGTTAGGCTAAATTAACTATAAAGCTTCTTTAATTATCCAACATTGCTTTTTCATCTTATCAAGAACAATTACTTACAGTATGTCTTTGGCAGCGGCAAACACTTACAGATGCAGCATTAAATTTAAAAAATTCAACTTAAAATCACATCTCCTTTCCACTGCGTTTAGCTATTCTTGAATGCAAGATCGTGTCTCATGCTGCCAATCAACACCACCTGGCTTATTGCTTTCATAAAAACTCATATTGTATTCTATTCTAAGTGAAACAGTATTTTGTTCACATGTAAATTGAGAACAAATAGAAAGATCAACAGCGCACGCATGCAATTTATTATTTATTAGCATTTCAAACATTCGTGCAAAATGGGATGAAACCCACTCGTAGGGCGGTGTCAATAAGTGTGGCGGTGGGGGGGGAAGAAGGGGAGGAACGGACAGGGAAATTTTCAGGACACCCACGCTGCGGGTCTTTCTGAGCCTGTCAAAAAGGGATTACCAGAACGAGCAAAAAGCCTACAAAAGGCAGAAGCTTATGTACTTTAGCGGCCAGGATTTCATTTTCTCGCAAATCAGTGGAAGAGGAAGACGAGGGAAAAGAGTTAATGATGGGGCTGAAGATCAGGGAATGTAGCGCACCTTTAAATTTACAATAGCTCGTACCTGTCCGCATTGAACCTTACGAAATGAGTTGAATACTTGCGTTTCAGATTAGCATTTGGATTCGGATCCCATTCAGACACACAAACTCCCGTGTAGAGTCGCAGTTGGCAGTCACTAATTATATGCAAATGACTGCTCTAGGGGAAAGAGATGTTAGGAACATAATTGTGGGGGCTGAGACTGAGAGACTCGGTAAAATAATTGCTGCGGAGGTCAAGGCGATTATCATCTCACGGAGATGTTATTTTTCTTGTTCCTCAGGTGGGTTCTGTTCAGCAGATGTTTGTGAATGTCCTCCTGTTCACCTCTTGCCTCTCTCGCCATCGTTCACCGAGTTCCCCATGGTTTGCTTCAGCGCGAGCGTTTGAGGAGCTTATTCTTTTGACTATTCGTGCACACAGAACAGACAGCCCACTTGCTCACCGGTGAAAAGTGCTGAGTCTGAGCCTTCCTGTTCCTGCCATGCCAACTATACAGATGGGGTCACCCAAAATTAAAACCATAAATCTTTTTTTTTTTTTTTTCAGGAGTGAATTCAATAGCAGTGTTGGGGGTAATGCATTACAAGTAACTTTAGTTACATAAACAGATTACTTTTTTCAAGTAACTAGAAAAGTAATGCATTACTTTTAAATTTACAACAAAATATGTTACTTTCTCAAATAACTAACGCAAGTTACTTTGTTTTCCCATTTATTGACTGACTCCTCTCCTGTCCTCATGTTGAGATAAATCTGGAGTTATGCTGCCTTCATGTGCTATCAGAATTATCATAAATGCTAGTTTCCTAGTTAAATAATTGGAGATGAATGCCTTCTCATGTCAAAATTTGAATGCGGTGAGCTCGTAATCATGAAGTGGGAAGTAGGAAATTTCCGATAGCACGTGAAGTCAGCATAAGTGCAGAGGCGTTGTGTGTAAACATGATGGTTGTTGTGTTTTGGACTAAATGTGAGTATTTACTCATCAAAGTAGATTCAGTATTCCTCAAAATGAATAAAAACAGTTAAATGCAAACTCAGAATATTATGCAAACCTGCAATAATTAAATATGTACTTTATGTATTTAATCTCACTTTACTAACCAATGACTTTACCGCTGACCTTCGATGATCCAATTCAACCATACTAATAAGCAAAAATGACCACATTTGTGATTAAATTTTTTTTTTAATTACTGAAATATGATGCTGCGTTCGAAATCGCCCCCTATACACTCATTCACTATTCCCTACATCACTACTATAGTTCACTTGAAGGAGTGAATCAAAAAACGAGTGAGTGATTTCGGACACAGTGCGCCGGAAGGGCTGCCGCTTTTGCATAGTTTGTGCTTGCTGTTTAATTATCATTTGAAACTTATAGCAAACTGCCAGCTCCAGTAGTAATGAAAATCTTGAACTCTGCCATAGAAACTAACATGTATAAACCGTAATTAAACAATTTAATAATCAATTAAAAAGGAATTTATACCTATATTGACCAGCGCAGTTGGATGATTGATTCAGCTGCGGGCGCCATCTCCTGGCTAGACGCAGGAATTCATTCATCGCACGACTCCCACAGTGCATTATGGGTATTCTCTAGCCGTTGAGCGTAGATCAGTTGTACACTCATTGTGGTGCATTGTGGGATTGAATAAGTGCACTCCATAACATTCACTATGGTTTCGGACACCACTACAAATGGCTTTCTCCTCAAGTAGTGCCCTATTTAAGGGTATTGGGGCAATTTCGGACACAGACGGAGTGTTGAACTTTCTTTTCTTGTGTCCTATTCTTCTGCAATCCAGAATGGCAGCACAGCTGACAGGTTTGTTTGAGCTGCGCCCTCTACTGTACAGGCGTGAATTTGCATTTCTTTCAGCGTGAGACTTAATCATTTCACTTTTGGTGTGAAAGGGCCTTTCCACATTAACAAATTACTTTCAATAAAAGTAACTAAGTAACGCAATTAGTTACTTTTTTAAGGGAGTAACTCAATATTGTAATGCATTATAATGCATTTTAAAAGTAACTTTCCCCAACACTGTTCACCAGACTGTTTTGCACAAGCTGATCATCTGCTATTCCGTTTTAAATAATTTTAAATAATAGTTTAAAAAGTCATCAGATCTAATGTTAATTTAGTAATTTATAATTTGACAATAAACATCTAAATCTTGTTGAGGAAATAAACCCTTAAAATTTGCCGATTCAGTTTGTGTTGCTGTATAGATGTCTGTTTACTCCATATTAGAATTTTTACGCCTAACGCTTTCAGCTCTGTGATTGGTTGTCCAGCTGTGAAATTACAGAGGGCCAAGCCATAACAAGTCAATAGGTGTGTTTGACATCGGCTGCGGCTGGATGCAACCGATCGGCGAGAGTAGCCACGTGCAGGCGGAGCTGCAAACGGAGACGTGAAGTCGGACAATTTCTGCTTCCCGTAGTGACGCTCGCGCTATATTTGCATACTTTATCACAGCTGAAGTTAAATAAATGCAATATTTTTCAAATACACAGATGTTTCAGATAAATTTTCATTCAATACTTTATGTACTGCATAATAGCGTCTGTTTGTATAAGAATAAAGTTCAACATAAGCCTATACTATCAATGAAGTGGTGTCTACGTTTTTAATCAGTTTTATTTTTGATAAACATGACACAATATAACATCGCGACTACATGAAAAAAGGTTTTACCGTTATAAACTGAAGGTTTTAGAATAAACACGAAACACACGTGATCACTGTCATGCGGTGAATCCGGCCAATCGTGGAACAGCTGTGTCGTCATCAGAGTTCGTGCAGCCTGGTGCAGCACCGGCTGTATTAGCCGACTGCTCTCGAATCGCTCTCTCGGTACTTTGATGCCATACGTCACTGTCACGTGGCGTCGGCGCAGTCTCAAGTCCGACAAAATTTCTGCACTGCACTGCTTTAAGTCAGCCGCCGATCGATCTGCGCATCGCTGCATCAAGTCAGGAAAATTGACCAATCACATTGTTCCTTTTAATGGGTGGGACTTGTTATCGCTATGATTATGACGCGTTCCGCCCGCTGTGAGGAACACGATCAGGAAAAAAAAAAAAAAAAAACGCTGGTAAAATAGCTAGCGCTATTCGCTATGGAAACCGCAAGCAACAATAATGAGGAGGACAAAGTTGCTAATTTATTATTTACGCGTTTTCAAGATTAACTTTTAAAGAAAAGCTGGAGACCAGAGAAGACCTACACCAGAACTTAATTTTGAGCAGAAAGCCAAAGCTGTTCATTTCGACCACAGCAATTATTAGCGATACAATCAAGAATTGTTTGCTGTTTGGGTACGTTTTTTTAAAATCGAATAGGTTACGTGACTGATTTTATTCTGGCCACCGCTGCCACTGTTTTATATGTTAAGCTTTAGTTGAGAAAACAGTTATTTTGCAGAATTACTGGTCAGACTGTAAATTTACTATCTGAGTGACCATGCACATTTGCTGTAATTCTGCATAATAGTTACATTTTCCCCACATCATAAGTTTAATACGGTCTGTTACATATATTTAATCGGCTGCTGTGCCAGTGTAATGATGTGATTTATTATCATCAGCATTTTTTAATGCAGAAAGTATCTGTCGCTAATGTGTGCTTTGGTCTGAGCGCTGTCATGACGCATCGGCTTACATTAAATTTTGTTTAATTTGATGGTTTTGTGGCCAGTTGTCACCATATTCCGTTGAAATAACACACTGACTATGTTATGCAATTATTTGTAATGATGATTTGCATTTTTATTACTGTTTTTTTCTGTCATAATTCTCACGCTCACTCTGATGTTTGTTTGTGGCATTTCTTGTCAAAGGTAGCATGCAGTATTATAAAAGAGAACACTGTAAAAGGCGGATTTTAGGCTTAGTTTACCTTTTTCCCCGAGAAAAAAGGGGGTGAGAGGGCCACGGTTCCCTACTGCCTAAAGTGCAATTTTGAATAAATTTTTATTTGATTCATATAAAGTATTGTTCAGTGAAAAACACCAAAAAGCAGACGAAACTGCATTACAACTGAACCAATCTGTACAATTTTATTTATTTATTCATTTTAATTTTTTTTCTTTGAGTATGACGCCTTTGACCAGAAAAGCAGACTTTTTTACCCAGCTATATGTTCACATTGCTCACTGATGACATTTTTACTGGTTCAGAATGTAGCTTAGATGCACAGTGACAGGTTGCCATATCTTCAATAAATCACCTGCTTTCGGCCTACCGCTGATAACTCATCCCGCTCAGACGGGATGCTGCTCTTAGTTCTCGTTCACTGTGTTTGGATACAGTAAAGACATTTCTTCAGCACACCACCTGCTCTAGAAGCATTAGTTTTATTGTTTTCCATTGCCAGCATAAACCAACACATACAAGAATGACTTCCCAGGCGAAATGTGGCATTTAATGTGCACTCTCGTACGATAATATCTACTCTGCTGGGCTTAATAGAACTCAGACTGAGAGCTAACAAACAAACAAATCCAGTGCAAACAAAATCTACGTGCCTGGCACAGAAATTTAAATCAAGCATTAGCTACAAAAGGGTTGCAATGAACTTTTCAATAAATTCTTAACATAGTACATCCATGGTTCAGTATTCATTTAATATCTAAGCCAGGTACATTACAATAAATTTCACTGAAAAATAAATTATATTATCATTTGCTCACCCTGACATTGACATTCCAAATCTGTAACTTTGTGTGAAACCCAAAACGTGCCATTCGATGCACCGGCTGCTCCTTTTACATACAATGAAAGTGAATGGGAACATATAGGCTGTCAAGATTCAAAAAAATGAAAAAGTGCATCATAAAAGTAGTGCATATGACTCTATCACATATCAAGCCTTTAAATTGATCATATAAAGAACAGTCCAAAAATCATACAGTCAGTACCTTTCAATGTTTCCCCTCCAAGTCTGTCTGAAAAAGGTTATATCATGTCCATACATACAGTAATACCAGGAAGGAGTAATAAAAATAAAACTATTAAAAACATTTCTGTTAAATGAAATAAAGCTAAAATAAAATATAAATATTAGTTGAAAAACATAAAATAAACTTAACTAAAATTATTAACTGGAAATAAATAAAAGCTAAAACTGAACCTAAATAGCAATATTTACAAAATAAAAAATAAAATAAAATGAAAAAAGCACATTACTAAAAATTAATAGTAACATGAAAGCTAAAAATACAAAAATACCGGTAATTCTAAATACTAATAAAACTATAATAAAATAAAATAAAAACTAAAATAACACTGTAGGTGTACGGGATCTTCTGGATTTGTTTCTGGGGGGTATTCCAGAAAGCAAGGTTAACTTACCGTCACATATACCCTGAACTCCCAGTTGATTAACCCAAACCTTGCTTACTCGAGGTATGCTGGTTCCAAAAACGCGTCCAGGAGTAAGTTCAGACAACTCAGAGTATGTTCCCGGTTAACACACAAGACATTCTCAACAGAGCGACGAATCGATGAGTCACCATGGCAACAGACGCTAAGAAAAAGTGTGCTGTTCTACTTCTTCTTCTTTTGTTTAATGGCGATTTACATAACCTACTCAGTGTACATCGCCACCTATTTGGATCATTTTTTCAGTCTTTTCGTTTAATAAGTATTCTTTATTCACTGAGAATAAGGATTATATTGTTTGTTTGATGCTAATTGAATGCAGATCCATGTGTGAGATGACAATAAAATAAATATATTTAAATTGAATTAACATTTAAACATTAACTTGTTATAACAGTGCTTTAGAATTAATATAATATTGTATATTATATAACTGTAACTATATAACACCTTTAGTTATATTAATATAACTATATTAATTATATAACACGCATCTGAATACCTCTTAAGTAAACTAACCCTGGCTCCGGAGCAGGTTATGTTCAGAGAGTGAGTTGCTATGGCTACTTACATACCCTGAAAGTTACCTCCGTTTTTGGAACCGAAAGTTGAGGTTATCCGCTTGCTTACTCTTAAACATATCCAGGTATGTCACATGACCTGCTTTCTGGAATACCCCCTGTTTAGGGTGAGCTTGTTACATGTTTTAGTTCTCTGTCCTAGTTGTCAGTTAGCTTCCATGGTTTTTCATTGTTTGATTAATTTGCACACCTGTTATTCGTTTCATTGATTGGTTTGGTTGTTCTATTTAAGCTCTGTGTTTCGTTCAGTATCACATTATACTGGCTGTCCTGTTTGTGCTTCGAGCACTAGAGTTCTGAGTATGTTGTTTTGAGCTTGTATTTAATAAATCAACTGCTGCGAATAGATCCGTTCTTTATTTTGTTTTATTTGCAACCACGTGTGACAGTGGGAAATGGCCTACTTCTTTAATACAGAAGCATTGATCAATAAATGTCAGTCACGCTCGTTGAATTTTACATTAGAATGAATCTACCACCACATGCGAGTAAAAGGTTTATGCTAGCAAAGTTCAGACAGACATATATTTTTTTTTTTTTACCCTTGTGCACCTTCCACTTTCTTCCTGTTTTTCGTCTTGTCAAAGATCTGGGTGATGACACCTCAGGAGAGATGTTTAGGATGAGACGAGAGTGTTTTTGAAGGGCTTTTACAGAGAGGGGAAGATATGTGCAATTACATGGAAATAACGGAAAAAAGTTCAAAT
Source organism: Coreius guichenoti (assembly GCA_039654105.1). NCBI lineage: Eukaryota > Metazoa > Chordata > Actinopteri > Cypriniformes > Gobionidae > Coreius > Coreius guichenoti. The sequence continues at coordinate 4,064,056 of CM077191.1, read as the reverse complement.
AAAAATGATTGTGCACTGATAAGTGCATATCTGAGATTGGTCTACAGACAATTAAAGGAAGCTCTCAAGGAAGTAGCTCTTCTCTGAGGACGGTCATGGCAGAAGCCATTAACGTCTGAAATTGAGCCTCTAAAAATACACTTGACCAATCACAATTGCTAGTAAATTGTTGTGAAGAAAATATTTTGTTCTTGTAGCATTTCAAAAGATTTTTCAACATTCTTTCAACAGTGTGTGTATGTATGTGTGTGTGTGTGTGTATATATATATATATATATATATATATATATATACACACACACACACACACACATACATACACACACACACACACTGAACAAAATTATAAATGCAACACTGTTTTTGCCCCCATTTTTCATGAGCTGAACTCAAAGATCTAAGACTTTTTCTATGTTTCTATGTTCTATTTCTCTCAAATATTGTTCACAAATCTGTCTAAATCTGGTGTTAGTGAACACAATAAAACACAGTAGGCTGGCCACAATAAAAGGACACTCTAAAAATACTCTAAAATGTGCAGTTTTATCGCACAGCACAATGCCACAGATGTCGCAAGTTTTGAGGGAGCGTGCAATTGGCATGCTGACTGCAGGAATGTCCACCAGAGCTGTTGCCCGTGAATTGAATGTTCAGTTTTCTACAATAAGCCGTCTCCAAAGGCGTTTCAGAGAATTTGGCAGTACATCCAACCGGCCTTACAACCGCAGACCATGTGTAACCACACCAGCCCAGGACCTCCACATCCAGCAACGACAGCTGCTGCAACGATCGGTTTGCATAACCAAAGAATTTCTGCACAAACTGTCAGAAACCGTCTCAGGGAAGCTCATCTGCATGCTCGTCGTCCTCATCGGGGTCTCGACCTGACTGCAGTTCGTCATCGTAACCGACTTGAGTGGGCAAATGCTCACATTCGATGGAGTCTGGCACTTTGGAGAGGTGTTCTGTTCACGGATGAATCCCGGTTTTCACTGTACAGGGCAGATGGCAGACAGCGTGTATGTGTGGGTGAGCGGTTTGCTGATGTCAACGTTGTGGATCGAGTGGCTCATGGTGGCGGTGGGGTTATGGTATTGACAGGCGTATGTTATGGACAACGAACACAGGTGCATTTTATTGATCAACTGGCCAGCATACTCACCGGACATGTCACCCATTGAGCATGTTTGGGATGCTCTGGATCGGCGTATACGACAGCATGTTCTAGTTCCTGCCAATATCCAGCAACTTCGCACAGCCATTGAAGAGGAGTGGACCAACATTCCACAGGCCACAATCAACAACCTGATCAACTCTATGTGTTGCAGATACTGACTGGTTTTTGATGCTCCATCCGACATGCTAGTATACGACTACCTTAAACTCATTTCAATACTTGTATAAAAGTTACAAAGCTCTTTACAAAGCTGCTGTCACTTTAAGGCTGAATGCACGGACCCTATACTCTGATACACATCCGATATTCTCCCAACTGTTTACTCTTCTCTTTCTCCTAGACATTTACATTTTTTAACATTTTATGACACATGCATCAAGTGTATGCTAACTAAACTAATTTTTAATCTTTTCAGAAAACTGAAACATACTTTCTAAGTATGGCAATGGGTGCACACACTGTGCCGAGGAACCGTCTTCTTCCATTTTGCTACAAACTGATCAGTGTTCAAAAAATGCTGGGAAACTTCACATGACCCTACAAGAGTGATTACTGATAGGCTGTCTGCAAAAAAAAAAAAAAAAAAAAACCTTTTAAAAGAAGAAAAATCATCCATTGACTTTCAGAGCTGCTACAGAAATGACTTTCGACTTTGAGGACCTTGATAGAAATGTAGTGGAGTAAAAAGTATGATATTTGTCTTTCAAATGTAGTGAAGTTAAAGTAATACATTTCCAGAAAAAATAATATTCAGGTAAAGTACAGATACTCAAAAAGTGTACTTAAGTACAGTACTCAAGTAAATTTACTTAGTTACTGTCCACCTCTGGCCGGTTCACCACTGTTCCTTCCTTGGAGCACTTTTGATAGATACTGACCACTGCAGACCGGGAACACCCCACAAGAGCTGCAGTTTTGGAGATGCTCTGACCCAGTCGTCTAGCCATCACAATTTGGCCCTTGTCAAACTCGCTCAAATCCTTACGCTTGCCCATTTTTCCTGCTTCTAACACGTCAACTTTGAGGACAAAATGTTCACTTGCCGCCTAATATATCCCACCCACTAACAGGTGCCATGATGAAGAGATAATCAGTGTTATTCACTTCACCGGTCATAATGTTATGCCTGATCGGTGTATAGTATAATTAATTTAATATTACATATGATGATTTAATGTGTATAAATATATTTAATGTGTATAATATATAAATGGATAATTTTCTACATGACAAAGTTTATGACTTCCAATTTGTTTACATTTTCAGCATATTTTTTCCATTAGAAAATGTAACTTATGGCGATGCATCCCCTGACATGGCTCATAACTCAAAAAAAAAATTGGTGTAGGAATTACTTAAAATATTGCTAGTAAATTTCACAAATAATTACACAGAAACAGCAAGTAACACATTGAATTAAACATGATTTTTTTTTAAGTAGAAAGACTGAAATAGTATAAAACGTAATAATCTTTGTTTTATTTGCATTTTAATTTTTAATTTTTTTTTTCAACGGTGTTTTCCATATGTTTGTTGGCAGACAGCTGCGAGATCCTACTGAACGACTGAAGAGTGATTTAAAATGTGCTTCTCGCTGACTTTATATCAGCTTTAGTCACAATAGATTAATTTTACTCATTGACAATGAATCCCTTATGTCCCAGTTATTGCTGCATAATAATTTTCAGATGGCATATGAAATGGTGCTCTCAAATTACTTAAAAGATTTAGGAGTAAAATTAGCCAAGTAACTGCTTGTGCTGAACTGACATGGAGTTGTAATGGTTTAAGAGGTTGTTTTGGGATAGAGGTTGTCTGGGCACTTAAACAGATGCCTGACAAAACAACAACTTATTGGTTTGACAGCTACTACACTTACCGATGGATGTGACTTCTTTCAGCTGTATTCTGACCTCTGACCCCTGATTTTCCTTGGAGAACTGCAAGAATGATTGTTTCCTTCGCCATACTGTGACCCGGAGGAGAAGAGTCAGGTCTAGTGAGGTCAGAGTGACAAACAGAATAAGGATCCGGTTTCCCGCCTCTATCCGACCCTATCAGCACCAATCTGTAATGGAATCATATCTGAAATGACAGGCTTTTAGAGGAATTTTACACCCTGTGGGAAAATGGATGTCAGACGGGTGTGAAACAGACTGTAGCTGAATAGAATATAGGACAAAATGGATGCTTATTTTATGCCACAATAATATTTTGTGATATTATTTGTAATAAATGCAATTAGTTTGCATTGGTTCCTTTTGATTTTACCATGGTTAATCTTGGAAAGCATGATGCAAAGTCGCTATCTTTGTGGGGACTCTCCATAGACGTAATGGTTTTTATACTGTACAAACTGTATATTCTCTCCTCTTACACTAACCCTACCCATCACACAAAACTTTCTGCATTTTTACGTTTTCAAAAAAACTCATTTTGTATGATTTATAAGCTTGTTTCCTCATGGGAACCTCAATTTAGGTCCCCATGAGCCTGTGTGCATTCAGGTTGAAGTCCCCACCAGGATAGAAAAACATGTACACACACACATGCCAAGAGAAAATAGTCTCAAAGCAGCCCATAAAAGCAGTTGTTTCTTCAGAAGTTACATTATTAATGCCAGAAAACACGTCTCACCTGGTGAGAACTCATACTGCCTCCATACAAATCAGCCCATCTGACCTGACCCCCAAGAGCACAATATAATCACATCAGCCAACAGCATAAGAGGCCATGGGAGAGATGTTATCGATGTGCACTGAATGCATGAAATCCAGTGCACGGTTTGATCTCTCACCTGTAATGACCGGCTTGTGTTACTTTCGGTGCCAGAGCTTGGGAATCGATCCAATACCCACTCTGATCTTCACTGATGCTGGACCTGTGGGCTAAAACCTGTTCATGTGTTATTGTGTAACCTTGGAGCTATTCTCTGTGTACACGTATGTGTTGCCAAGTCCATTAGTCCGTAAGTTGTTGCCGCGGGTACATTTTCTTTTTCTTTTTTCCGCGGGTTTATTTTCACCCCGTACATATGATTTCGGTGCATCAACACCCCCAAAAGACCCCCCAGACATGCAAATTCAGTGGAGAACTCGGCCGCCCGATGGAGAAAATCACATTGGTCTATTTTTGGGCTACTTTTCACCTGGCAACCCTGGCCTGCACAGTATCGGAATCCACAAATAAGGGGCATTTCCTCCTTGGAGGCAAGGGAGGCAGTGTCTCCTCAAAAAAAAACTGCATGAGAAAATAATCAATATTACAAAAAACAACGCAATATTACAAAATGTGACATTATAAAGGGTAAAAGTCACTCGTTTTTATAAAGTAACAGTGTCCAACAGCGACACCCACAGGTGAAGTAACAGCGGGAGTCCACATCTTTCATGCCTCCTCCGATCCCACTGACGTAAAACAGACACCCTAATGCATGCGGTGGGTTTAGTGGGGGGTAATTGAGAATGAATGGGGGAAAGTCACGTGAGAGGAGGCAATGTCTCCATCGCGCTATGATTGGTTTGTGCGATAAATCCTGCCTCTTGTTTTCGTGCACTTTCTCAAATCGGCCTGAATGAAGAAAATGATGGCGTTAATGGGAAGACTAATTAAAAAGTAAGTAAACAAATCAGCCATTTATCACCGCTTTATGTCACATGAGAATCAGACTTGAAATGGACTGAAAACATGATGACTGTGGGGTTTTTAGTGAGCATTCAGCTTGGAGAAATTAAGGTATATCTTCGTGTCTGTGACCAGTGTGTACAAGCTTGATGACTGATGAAAATAAGTTGACTATTAAAAAGAAAAGCTGAACATTAGTTCACATATAATATATATATTGTTTAAATTGTTACTGCCTTAGTTATTATTTTGGAATAAATGTAAAAATGCTTAAAACACTAATTTGATTCAATTATACTTGGTTTTAATAAATAGAACATAACATAGTTATTGCAAAAAATACAAAATAGAATTGTTTTGGTCTCTCTTTTTTATGTGGTTTATTTACCAAGAAAAAATAAGTGTACCATACATAAATTAGTAAATAAAAAAATAGTGAGGGCTTTGCCTCCTTATTTTAAAACAGTACCGCACACCACATATATACACTCACCTAAAGGATTATTAGGAACACCTGTTCAATTTCTCATTAATGCAATTATCTAATCAACCAATCACATGGCAGTTGCTTCAATGCATTTAGGGGTGTGGTCCTGGTCAAGACAATCTCCTGAACTCCAAACTGAATGTCAGAATGGGAAAGAAAGGTGATTTAAGCAATTTTGAGCATGGCATGGTTGTTGGTGCCAGACGGGCCGGTCTGAGTATTTCACAATCTGCTCAGTTACTGGGATTTTCACGCACAACCATTTCTAGAGTTTACAAAGAATGGTGTGAAAAGGGAAAAACATCCAGTATGCGGCAGTCCTGTGGGCGAAAATGCCTTGTTGATGCTAGAGGTCAGAGGAGAATGGGCCGACTGATTCAAGCTGATAGAAGAGCAACTTTGACTGAAATAACCACTCGTTACAACCGAGGTATGCAGCAAAGCATTTGTGAAGCCACAACACGCACAACCTTGAGGCGGATGGGCTACAACAGCAGAAGACCCCACCGGGTACCACTCATCTCCACTACAAATAGGAAAAAGAGGCTACAATTTGCACGAGCTCACCAAAATTGGACAGTTGAAGACTGGAAAAATGTTGCCTGGTCTGATGAGTCTCGATTTCTGTTGAGACATTCAGATGGTAGAGTCAGAATTTGGCGTAAACAGAATGAGAACATGGATCCATCATGCCTTGTTACCACTGTGCAGGCTGGTGGTGGTGGTGTAATGGTGTGGGGGATGTTTTCTTGGCACACTTTAGGCCCCTTAGTGCCAATTGGGCATCGTTTAAATGCCACGGCCTACCTGAGCATTGTTTCTGACCATGTCCATCCCTTTATGACCACCATGTACCCATCCTCTGATGGCTACTTCCAGCAGGATAATGCACCATGTCACAAAGCTCGAATCATTTCAAATTGGTTTCTTGAACATGACAATGAGTTCACTGTACTAAAATGGCCCCCACAGTCACCAGATCTCAACCCAATAGAGCATCTTTGGGATGTGGTGGAACGGGAGCTTCGTGCCCTGGATGTGCATCCCACAAATCTCCATCAACTGCAAGATGCTATCCTATCAATATGGGCCAACATTTCTAAAGAATGCTTTCAGCACCTTGTTGAATCAATGCCACGTAGAATTAAGGCAGTTCTGAAGGCGAAAGGGGGTCAAACACAGTATTAGTATGGTGTTCCTAATAATCCTTTAGGTGAGTGTATATCAGGCATAACATTATGATTGGGTTCCCCTTTTGCTGCCAAAACAGCCCTGACCCGTCGAGGCATGGACTGCATTAGACCCCTGAAGGTGTGCTGTGGTATCTGGCACCAAGATGTTAGCAGCAGATCCTTTAAGTCCTGTAAGTTGCGAGGTGGGGCCTCCATGGATCGGACTTGTTTGTTCAGCACATCCCACAGATGCTCGATTGGATTGAGATCTGGGGAATTTGGAGGCCAAGTCAACACCTCAAACTCGTGCTCCTCAAACCGTTCCTGAACCATTTTTGCTTTGTGGCAGGGCACATTATCCTGCTGAAAGAGCCACAGCCACCAGGGAATACTGGTCTGCAACAATGCTTAGGTAGGTGGTACGTGTCAAAGTAACATCCACATGGATGGCAGGACCCAAGGTTTCCCAGCAGAACATTGCCCAAAGCATCACACTGCCTCCACCGGCTTGCCTTCTTTCCAAAGTGCATCCTGGTGCCATGTGTTCCCCAGGTAAGCGACGCACACGCACCCGGCCATCCACGTGATGTAAAAGAAAACGTGATTCATCAGACCAGGCCACCTTCTTTCATTGCTCCGTGGTCCAGTTCTGATGCTCACGTGCCCACTGTTGGCACTTTCGGTGGTGTACAGGGGTCAGCATGGGCACCCTGACTGGTCTGCGGCTATGCAGCCCCATACACAACAAACTGCGATGCGCTGTGTATTCTGACACCTTTCTATCAGAACCAGCATTAACTTCTTGAGCAATTTGAGCTACAGTAGCTTGTCTGTTTGTTCGGACCACACGGGCCAGCCTTCGCTCCCCACGTGCATCAATGAGCCTTGGCCGCCCATGACCCTGTCTCACACATATTATATGCAAAATTTGAGCTCTCAGTAACGTTTCAGTGTCCTAAACTGTGAGAAAGCAACTTTTAAACTATTTTACTCTAGAAATAAAGTTACACTCAGCTCTGTTTTGCGCATTTTATCATATTTAAATCCATTATGTATAATTCTGTAAATTTCCCTGTCAGTCAGAACAGAAAATAAGGACACGTGTTCTTTACTGACGGAGCGCCATCTTTCACCATTCTGCAAAATGGGCTAGCGGCCCCTTTCACATTATCCGAACTTTTTGTAACCATTGAGTAAGTGTTCTCACTTATACGGATGCCAGGATTCAGCAGTTTTTCCAAATGCCAGGCATATTTTTTTTTGTCACAATTTCATATTTAAGGAAATGGCAAGGCTCACACCAGGCATACGCAAGAGAAAAAAACTCTCCTGCCCTTCTTTCCATCCCACTCTTTTTTTTTTCGCCGTCACACACACACACACACACACACACACACACACACACACACACACACACACACACACACACACACACACACACACACACACACACACACACACACACACACACACACACACACAAGTGTCCTTCAGTTTATTTGTACAGTGTTATGCCCTGGCAACCGCTCCATGCGGTCAGCGCTGCTGGAGTTAGTTAGTGTGAGCGGGGTCTCTGTGACTGAGATGAAGTCCCTATTGCATTGACAGACCCCGGGTCTCAGCTGTAGTTCGCTGACCCGGCTGCTAGTCTCGAGGGTGCTGTACAGCACCATACCCTTCCCAGCATCCCCTCGACTCTCTTATTGCACAAGAGAGCCTACTCAAACCTTGTCCCATGGGGAAAAAGCTAGTCAATCCGGACAAGCAACATACTGTAAGAGTTCCTGTGTGACCTATAGTTGTTGTGACAGGACAAGTATGTCCACAATAAATATGGCAGCCGAGTTGAACCTGGACAGGCACAATATATGAGCGCATGAGGCCAGGTTAAGTGATGATGTGCCTTCTGTATGCTCAGCTCGCTCTACACATCGTTCAGGTGAATTAATTCACCCCAGTGCACCTGTAGATCTAGGTTTTAAAGAAAGGTCATTTTTTATTTTTATTGATGTGCATGCTACATTATTCAATTTGAATCACATTTTAACCACATTATATATTCTATGCCATAAAGTGGGGTGCGAAAGTATGAAATATGTTTCCCACTTTTTTGCATTTATACACTCAAAAAAAAAGCTCTTTGGCTGAACATGATTCAATCATGGAGAGTGGTTCCACGTGATTGAAACAAGTAAAACCCAATAGAATCAACCATGTACCACAAACTAGAATCAATGGTGTTCATTTAACTTGAATGAATGGTTTTAGTTTAACTTAAATAAATGGCTTTCAGTTAAAATGAATTATTCAAATAATCCTACAATTAACGCTTCTTGTCTAGTCCTGTGATTTACATAACAACAAACTAAAAATAACTTTTCTTTACACATGTGCTGTTCAGTGTTGGCAGTCCAGAAGTGATACTGGTTGGATCCACACTCTCAGAAAAAAATGCTGTCACTGGGGTGGTACCTTTTCAAAAGGTACACTTTTGTACCTAAAGGGTGCATATTGGTACCTTAAAGGTATATATTAGTACCTAAAGTGTACATATTATTACCTAAAAGGAACAAAAGTGTGCCTTTTGAAAAGGTACCACCCCAGTGACAGCATTTGTACCTTTTTTTCTGAGAGTGCAGAGCACTACCATTGTTTGCTTTATTATTAACTTTGTTGAAATCTGAGAGATTTCTGTCTCTCCACTGAAAGTCCATGCAACTACCACTCTTCAAAAAGTTTATAAAGAGATTGTAAAACTAATCCATATGAATCCAGCGGTTTAGTCCAAACTTTCTGAAGAAACTGAACAGGTTGAATTTAAGCTTTTATTCACATTCACATTAAACATTTATCAGGGAACATAAACAGAAGATCAACTGAACTTGCTTGACGCGCGAGAACAACCCTCATTGGTTCTTGAGGAAGCTCAAACGTGCTGCGTAACACGAGAATGAACCTCACTGGTTCTTGCAGAAGCTCAAACGTGCTGCGTAACACGAGAATGAATCTTATTGGTTCTTGCAGAAGCTCAAACGTGCTGCGTAACACGAGAATGAACCTCATTGGTTCTTGCAGAAGCTCAAACGTGCTGCGTAACATGAGAATGAATCTCATTGGTTCTTGCAGAAGCTCAAACGTGCTGCGTAACACGAGAATGAATCTTATTGGTTCTTGCAGAAGCTCAAACGTGCTGCGTAACACGAAAATGAACCTCATTGGTTCTTGCAGAAGCTCAAACGTGCTGCGTAACATGAGAATGAATCTCATTGGTTCTTGCAGAAGCTCAAACGTGCTGCGTAACACGAGAATGAACCTCATTGGTTCTTGCAGAAGCTCAAACGTGCTGCGTAACACGAGAATGAACCTCATTGGTTCTTGCAGAAGCTCAAACGTGCTGCGTAACACGAGAATGAACCTCATTGGTTCTTGCAGAAGCTCAAACGTGCTGCGTAACACGAGAATGAACCTCATTGGTTCTTGCAGAAGCTCAAACGTGCTGCGTAACATGAGAATGAGTCTCATTGGTTCTTGCAGAAGCTCAAACGTGCTGCGTAACACGAGAATGAATCTTATTGGTTCTTGCAGAAGCTCAAACGTGCTGCGTAACACGAAAATGAACCTCATTGGTTCTTGCAGAAGCTCAAACGTGCTGCGTAACACGAGAATGAATCTCATTGGTTCTTGCAGAAGCTCAAACGTGCTGCGTAACACGAGAATGAATCTTATTGGTTCTTGCGGAAGCTCAAACGTGCTGCGTAACACGAGAATGAACCTCATTGGTTCTTGCAGAAGCTCAAGCGTGCTGCGTAACACGAGAATGAACCTCATTGGTTCTTGCTGAAGCTCAAACGTGCTGCGTAACACGAGAATGAACCTCACTGGTTCTCACATGTCAAGAGAACATGCTTGAGCTTCATTTTACCACAACTGATGTGTGAGTTGATGAATGTTTATATGTGAATAAAAGCCTAAATTAAACCTGTTCATCATTTAACCAATCGAGTCTCTTCAGAAAATTTGGACTGAACCGCTCGATATGGATTAGTTTTACGATCTTTTTATAAACTTTTTGAAGTGTCAAAGTGGTAGTTGCGTATAGACTGTCAATGGACGGATAGAAATCACTCAAATTTAATAAAAAATATCTTAATTTGTGTTCTGAAGATGAACAAAAGTCTTACAGATTTGGAACGACATTAAGGTGAGTAAATGATGACAGAATTTTCATTTTTGGGTGAACTAACCCTTTAAGTAGGGTCTGAAAGTCTGAAAAGTTTCCATTTTGAATCCATTTTTGCATTTGAAACACAAATAACAATCAGTGCAGCCTCAGCTACTGCTACTTATTAAAAGCTGAATAAAAAAAATGATTTACTTCCAAATTTAATCCAATGTGATCTCTTTTGGATCCCACTTAGTTGGTTTATTTTTAGCAAATTATACAGTGAGACTATAGCGAGAATCCAAGAATCGGTTAACCTTTCAGGCTGGTAACTTAATACAACTCACACCAATCGCTATTGGCATCAAGAGACATCAATACACATAAACAGTGATCTGCACACTGAAAGAATGAAAATCATCAACGTCAGTGTGGGGGTTGGATACACCCCGCTGAGTTTGTCCGAAGACCCCCTGCTCCATTCGCTTTTCATGCAGCCCTCAGGGTTTCTGAGCCCAGAGTTTCGATTTCCAATCGCTGCTGTTCTACTGTGTTTAATGGGTGCAAAGGTGCTTGCAAGCAGAGCTAGCCATGACGACCTTTAGCAAGCCTTCTCAGATAGGCGGTTGTATTTTATTAAACAGAACAAGGAAGTTTAATATAACTGGAAAAATATATCTTTTAGCATTCCCATTCATCTCATCAGTGCTAACCAGCCAAACCTTGACTCCTTGGAACAGACATGCTAATTGGAAATCAGCAATGACAATTACAATTTGGAGTCTCTCTGAGAAGTTAAAGTCAGATTCAAAAAAGCTTTGGTTGTAAATGAATACATAAAAAAGATACTATGTCTGTCTGGGGAATGAGACACAGTGAGAAAAAGTGTTTGAGACAGGACTGGCAAGTGAGTTATAGAACATGCTAAGTATGTGGGAATCAATAGCCAATGTTAGCTTGGTAATAATGCATGCTAATGAGCAGTGCCTTTCTTTGAAGGACTGCCCTTTAACGAATCCACTGCTAATTGCTAACACCATCACCACTGCTGCTATTGCCATGACAACAATTACTTCCCTTTATATAGTGCTTTTTGGTATTTTTATGTGGTGCATTTGAGTGCAACATAAAGTGAAATGTATGTCATTATACTCTGGCTGTAATTATAATTTCAAAGACTATTTTCTTAACTCAACAATGAAAGTACAAAAGTACATTTGAGTGTTTTAGCATTTTCTTCCAAACTACTCAAGTCGGAAAAATAAGAAACATTTTCTAACATCAAGTAATTCTTCTGCTCTTACTGAAAGGGAAATTGCTCCACAAAGCAGCAATATCACAGATAATCAGATCATATTTGAATAGCTATGTGAGATTTCATAGAGCTAGCATAATGTGGCTAACAAAATGCTAGTTGTGGCTGTTTAGGACAAAAAAAATGGATAATATGTCCTTTTATAAATCATGGCAGAACCTATTTGAAAACTAATTTTGTTGCACTAGTACAAAGTAGAAAAATATATGAAATAGCCCAATGCATCCCTTTAATGGACTAAAATCACATGATTTCCAAATTAAGAAAGTTTGATTTTAAAGGCAGAATACAGTAACATTTAGCATCTTCGTCTCAAAGACTACTCCAGAGACCATAACTTTTTATTGTATGTAGTCAAACAGCAGCTATTTCAGACCAGAGCGATATGCTAACAAGGGACCCTTGAACACTTAGTTTAAGTGTTTGCAGTCACGGGAACACAAAGGCTTTGTCTTATTAGTCAAGGGTCCACAGATATGAAGGGCTACTTTTTTTGTAGCCTGCATATTAACTAGGGCAAGTCGTAATGACAGTAGCCTATATACTGTGTGACGACAGAAATGTCAATCTGTATGCTTTTACAGTGCCATTTTTTCTGTCGTAGACATATTAGGTTAAATAGCTACTATTTGTTTGGTTGAATCTTTCCATTTAGTTGAATTACCAAAAATAAGCAAGTATTCAACATTATTTAACACAAACTTTTTTTTTTTAAGAGATCTACTGATGTATCAGCTAATAAAAGCAATTATCTGCACAATTGTACATCTGGCGATTGTTTAAAAATAGCCAGTGATCAGGGAAGATTGTATACTGTCAATCAAAAAAGCTTGAGAATTTACTCAAAGTAGGAAGTAAATGATTAGTGACTGTAAGTCTAACAGGAGGCTTTTCAGAATTTATTTAAATGTTAATTAGAGTTAAAGTGCCCCTATTATGGTTTTTCGAATATTCCCTTTCATGCAGTGTGTAATATAGCTGTTTGTGAGTGTAAACGTCCTACAAAGTTGTAAAGTCAACAGTGCACGATAAATAAAGTTGTCTCCCAAAAGAAAGAATCGACTCTGAGCCGCCTAAACGAGTGGTCTGTAATTCAAATCCCACTGCGTGATAGTTCTACATCACTAGAAAAGACATTTGCATAATGCCCACATATGTTGTACCTTGTTCGCCTTTGAACAACTTGACCCGTCCTCAAACATGTCATTTTACTGACGACTGCTTCTCAAATCTGAGTTCAACGAGGGATTCGCGAAACACTTGCTCTTGAAAGATGGGTCAGTACCCAGTTTATTTGGACCAACTTGCTCCTTAGACTCGCAACCTATAAGTATGAATAATTATTAATGTATATATTTTCTACCGGGTGTTCAAAATATGTAGTTTTGTGTTTTATATTGTGTAAGTTTCCGGCTAGCTGGCTAACTCACATTATTACTGTCTTACTGAAATACTTCTGCAAATCCGCTGTGGGCCACTATTACCTAAAACTGTCTATTAATGCAGATTGTCTGTCGTTCTTACTATTTTGAGTAAAGATAGTAAGACTTTAATGTTACATCAGTCATTCACGTTAGTGCTCGGCTAACGCATGCGCAGTTATCGACGCAGTTCCCACATGTGCAGAAATATACACATCTGTTTGTTGATGGACATACACTTGTTAATGCTGATGGTGAGGAATTACAGTTGTAACATCTCATAATGTCCCTTAAAATGAGAAGCGTATCACTGAGAAAGTCGTCCTTGCGATGGAGGTTCGGGTTGAATAACTAGTTCTTCCAATGTTTCATCGGACTTGCGCTCGGATAGATATGGTAAAATCTACGTCATATTTACTGTCTTTACAGAGTGTACAATCCAGTGGCGCAAAAAGTGGGTATGCGCTATATGTGGCCCATAGGGGTGCGGCATCTTGGGAGCGCCAAAGCGATGGTAAAAAAAAAAAAATTATTTTCGGGGTATTTTCTACATGTAGCTGCTGTTGTGCATTTCTAAATCATTTCTGTATTTCCTCAATATTATATAACATTTTAGAGGACTAACAGGCTAGAGTAGGCGCCCTCATAAGATTCCATAATAGAATTTTGGATAATAATGGAATATCACGAGTGGGCGCGCCGGCGCCGTGAGCGTGCTGAGCGAGCAGGTATGTACAGTTGTCACAGTACGCACACAGTTGTCGTCGAAAGATGGATAAACCAAAAAAGCTGTCGGGGGCTAAAAATAGAAAAAGAAAGGGAAAAGGAGATGGCATGTCAAGGTATGCGACAGCAGCTAAACAAGTGGATGGTGAAAGGCGACAGGTAGGATTTAAAGTGTGACGTCTGTGCTTGGAGGCTTGTGTTAACAGACTAGCTAGCGTTTGCTAACACTGGGAATGTAGCAGCCAAATGGGGGTTTAAATTAAGGCTAGCTTAATATGCAAAACCGAGGTTGCTGAGCTGAAAACTGGAAAATATAAGGTAGCATGCCATGTACAATAAATGACAATAATTTGGAAAACAACTAATGCAATATCTCTGGTTTACCATGGAATCATGCATAGATTTGCTACCAAACTTGGAAGCTTGCAAATATTAATGTTAACAGACTGGTTAGTGTTTGCTAACTTTATTAATTAATGTTGCTGATAGCTACATTTAGATTTTGGTTAAACCCTATGGTACCAATCCCATGCATGACATATCTCAATTTTATTAAGGTAAAATAACAACTGGTAAATATAAGGTAGATAAGGTAGATGCACAATTAATGACTAGAAGCTGGAAAACATAACTTATGCAATAAGCCTGGTTTACCATGGTCTGTGCTATATTTTATATGTATGTATGTGTGTGTGTGTGTGTGTGTGTGCCATATTTGTACTTTTTAAAATCCAAAATGTGAATGTAATTTCAACAGCAGCACAACCTTATTGCATAATAGTTGTCTTAGCTGATGCCATCACTAGGCTGATTAAGAATTGAATTTAGGCTGCTATATTTAACAGTGAGTTCATTTCATTCAGGTGTGAGGATGGTGGATCAGGAAAGACAGGGGAAGGCAACAGGTAGGTCTAACATTAGGTGGAAGTGTAGGGGGAACCACTTGATACCAACAGATTCATTTCTTAATATTATTAATATGAAAAAATCTATTACATAATGTTTGTTTGACAATATGTCTTAGTGGAGAAGAACACAGGCAAGGAGTAAAAGAGACAGACATGAGGTCGGCGATGGCATCAAGTAAAGATGAGACCAGTGATGACATCAGGTAGGAGTTCTATTAGTTAGACCACACAAAACCAAATCTCCAGTATGGTTTGAAGTTCTGTTGACCAACCTATTCACTGTGTCCTTTTTGGGTAAAAAATAGTGCACAGAGATGGAAAGCCACTCACCACTGAGGAGGAATTTGAGGAGAATGTGGAAAAGAGAGGTGAAGATGAGGTGGAAGAGAATGTGAAACAGAGAGGTGAAGAGGAGAGGGCTGAGACAAGGCCTTACTCAGAAGATCCATCTGACTGGCCACCACCACACCAGATTGGGGACTCATTTAGGCAGTGTATGGTTGAGAATGGCCCACAGAAATGTCCTGATGGGCCGTATCCAAGATCAGACAAGAGTAGAAGGTGTTTTTCCAAAGCATACTGTTTTCGTTCAATGTCCAATGGAGGAAAAGTGTGGCGGGATTGGTTATTGTACTCCAAAAGCACAAATAAAGTGTATTGTTTTGCATGTAAGCTTTTTGGTGGAGCTAGAGTTGTTGACACACGCTTTGTGGTGGGGTACAATAACTGGCAGTGTCTTTCAAAAACGCTGCAGCACCATGAAACCAGTGGTGATCACATAAATGCTTATCTGTTGTGGAAAGGATTAGCATCACGCTTACGCCTTGGTAAAACTATTGACAGAACATTGCAAAGAGCCATAGATGCTGAAAAGGTACACTGGAGAAGTGTGTTAACGAGAGTGATTGACTGCATACTCTTCCTTGCCACTGAGGGGGAAGAATGCTAAGTTAGGAGATCCTAAAAATGGAAATTTTCTGGGTGTCCTTGAGGTCATAGCACGATATGATGTCACACTAGCAGAGCATCTTAGAAAGGTAGCCTCTAAAGAAACCACAGGATATCTTTCCTGGTGCACTCAAAATGAATTTTTAGATTCAATTTCAGAATGTGTACTTGGTCAAATTTGTGCCCAGGTCAAAGTCTCCAAGTACTTTGCAGTGGAGTTGGATTGCACACCTGACATTTCAAAGCAGGAGAAGGCCTCCGTAATAATCCGGTATGTTCATACAGACGACAACAAGAATGCTACCATCAATGAGTCTTTTGTTGGCTTCACAGTCGTGAAGGACACAACTGGTAAAGGCCTCACAGAAACACTGACTGGGGTACTGGATAACCTGGGGTTGGAGTTGGCTAACTGTAGGGGGCAGAGCTATGACAATGGCTCAGATATGAGGGGTATACACAAGGGTGTGCAAGCATTGGTGCAGAAGAAGTGTCCAGAGGCACTATTTATCTCCTGCTGTAGCCACAGTCTGAACCTCCTGTTATGTGATGCTGCTTCATCAAACAGAGTGTGTCTAGCCTTTTTTGGCACTCTCCAAAGACTGTACACCATTTTTTCGGCTTCGGTGAAGAGGTGGGATAATTTGAAAGAATTTGTGGACATTACACTGAAATGCCAAAATTGTTGCTGCATACCCCTCTGGCACTGGGTAGTTGCGCCCCTGGTACAATCGCTGAGCTTAGGAAGCCTCCAGAGCTGAAGTTCAGTTATGGTGGAATGGCCGTTTGGCTTCCGACATGCGCTGTGATTTGACCAATCACAACAGACTGAGCCATCTGGCCAATCAGAGCAGAGTAGGCTCATGGAAAGGAGGGATTTAGAGAGACTGATTTATCCTTCGAGTCGTTTGAGAATAACTGAAAAATGTGGTGATGTGCAATGTATATTATGAGAAAATTAAAGTGTTTTTGACCTTTGATGCATGTAAACCTGTTGTAGGAGACTCCAAAACAAAATCAGGAGCCTTTAAAATAGCATAATAGGGGCACTTTAAGAGCCGAAAAAGTTATAAACATTATACACTTCAAAAGTTTGTGGTCAGAAAGATTTTCTTTTTTGGAAAGAAATTAATACTTTTATTCAGCAAGGATGCATTAAATTGATCAAAAGTGACTGTAAAGACATGTATCATGTTGCAAAAGCATTCTATTTCAGATAAATGCTGTTCTTTTGAACTTTCTATTCATCAAAGAACAAAAAATAAACTGTTTACAACATTGATAATACTAATAATAATCATAAATGTTTCTTGAGCAGCAAATCAGCATATTAGAATGATTTCTGAAGGATCATGTGACACTGAAGACTGGAGTAATGATGCTGAAAATTCAGCTTTGCATCACAAAAATTACATTTAAAATTACATTTTAAAATATATTCAAATAGAATTAAGTTATTTTAAATTGTTACAATATTTCACAATATTACTGCCTTTGCTGTATTTTGGATCAAATATATGCAGCCTTGGTGAGCAGAAGAGACTTCTTTTAAAAACATTTAAAAAATCTTATTTTATAAATTTCCAGCAAAAATGACACAATCTTGACTACTGAATACCATTATTGTGATATAAGATTTTGGTCAGCCAAAACATAACGTTAATATTAATAATGACAAATTGAGTAAAGAAGAGGTTCAAAGTGCACATTTAAAAGTAGTCTATCCTGAAATATCCATGTTTAGTTTTTTCTAATTTTCTTGCCATTACTGTAACGAACAAACTTCTTGCAGAAAACACCATTGATATGCCCTTTACAGTAATCCACCATGATACAGGATTAATCAAAATTCATGACCTAATGAGATTCTCAAAATGCTATGACCTCTTCTGATGTCTGAGAAACATCCTTCAACACAGGTGACGGTGGACCCAATTTTATCGAATCAGCTCATTAACCTGAGTTTTATGCATGTATTCACTGAGTAAGGTAGAGTCTTTACTACAGCTCATAATTATCTTGAACACTGCTCCGGGTCACGCAGCAAAACCGGCCATCAATTACCATAAATTATCTCTGGGGCTGCATGCATTAGGTAGCTGTATTGTAAGTAAGGTTGTGAGGTGAAGATAAAAAGAGAGGGAGATGGAAAGATGAGAAAGCATTTGGCCCCACGAGTGGTTTTAGCGGCGCATATCTGAACGTTATTCGCTATGAACATTATGTTGCTAATGAGGTGAGAGAATATGACACTTACTCAGCTGAAATGCTGAAAAGGGATGATCTAATGGATTACACATGCTTTACACGGGAGAAAACGTTTGTGCCCTTTTTACAGAAACTAAGAGAAGTTTTGACGAATATGTAAGGGATCATCCACGGCTAGCTGTGCATTAAACAATTTTAATACATGACGTGGAGGCACAAGTTTCTGTGCTCCTGAATGTTTCTGTGTGTGTGGTTTGGCCGTTCGTCCACACGCAAACGCAGTATCCGGTCACTGAAACCAAACTTTTTTGAAAACTCCTGCCAGGGTGAAGATTTTTAGAAAGTCCGGTTGCAGTGTTGTCATGTAGATTGTGAAACGGGAGATTTTGGCATGTGACGTCGGAGTGCGTGCTGTTATCTCCTTTGTTTGACGTCAGCTTGTGCACCGCTATCTCCTTTGTTTACATGCGGCGGACGTAGCCAAAATATTGCTGCTAATAACTATGCTAACAGGGCTTATCACTTGTATACAGATACATGCACAGTTCTCCCGTTATATTGCAGAACAGAGCCGTCAGAATGCAATACTACACAGGACACTGCTTATGAAAATAGCCAGCAGCCATATCACCCTGTAGCCCAAGACTGTTTTCCCACTAAAGCTAAGCAGGGCTGAGCCTGGTCAGTACCTGGATGGGAGACCAACTGGGAAAACTAGGTAGCTGCTGGTAGAGGTGTTAGTGAGGCCAGCAGGGGGTGCTCACCCTGTGGTCTGTGTGGGTCCTAACACCCCATTATAGTGATGGGGACACTGTACTGTAACAAGCACCGTCCTTCGGATGAGACGTTAAACCGAGGTCCTGACTCTCTGTGGTCATTAAAAATCCCAATGACCACAATCCCCAAATTTTCCCATTGGCCCCTGTCTATCATGGCCTCCTAATCATCCCCATATACTGATTGGCTTCATCACTCGGTCTCCTCTCCACCAGTCAGCTGGTGTGTGGTGGGGGTTCTGGCGCAATATGGCTGCCGTCGCATCATCCAGGTGGATGCTGCACATTGGTCGTGGTTGAGGAGATTCCTCCCTTCTATATGTAAAGCGCTTTGAGTGCCTAGAAAAGCGCTATATAAATGTAACTAATGAATGAATTAAAATAACCTTTTTTTCAGGCTTCTGACTGGCCAACATGGCATTATGGTTCGGTTTATATCGTCACCTGTTGGTTTGGCATGCTCTTGACACGTTTTTGTGTTTTCATGTGGATTTTGTGATCTTTTTTTTTTTTTTAAACTGTGCTTGTGTGGACTTTTTTTTTTATTTTTAAAGAAGGAAAAACTCAGTTTATAAAAAATACCCGTGTACGTGTGGACTAGGCCTGACAATTTTATTGCACACCTTCCAGCCAATCAGAATTGAGTATTCAGACAGACCATGGTATAAGACACTTTGCTAGCCCGATATCGTGGTATTCCTTTTTTTTTTTTTTTTTTTTTTTTTTTTTATAATGAGAACTGTATACAGTTCAACGGCATTGGGATTTTTTTCACTGTTTTTATCACTGCATTAATGATCTGATTGTCACTAATTCTTTCTGCATGCTTATCGCCAAATAGGTGGCGGCAAATGACAGTCAACGAATTAGTTCAAAACACTGATTAATTCAGAAATGGAACTAGAGACTAAATGACTCATTGAATCATTCACTAAATCGATTCCTTCAAAAATGCAGCTTCAAAAAAACGCAAGCTTGTCTTTGAGCGAGTCATTGAATCATTCATTCAAGCGAATCATTCAAACATGGTTATTCATTCAGGAACACCAGCAAAAAAGTATTTCAAAATCAGACAAAAAAGATGGGGGAAAGTAAAATCCCATTGCGAATGACAATTACAATAAAAACGATAGAGAAATATAAAATTATATATGTAAAGATGTTGATTTTATATATATTGCTCAAAAGTTTACATACCCCTTGCAGAATCTCTGAAAATGTGAATGAAGTACTGTCCTGAATAAGATATTTTACATAAAAGATGTTTACATATAGTTCACAAGACAAAAAAAAAAAAAAAAAGCTGAATTTATAAAATCAGAATAACCGTGTAAATACAAAATTTTGGTGTCATTTTACAGGAAACTTTGAAGTTACATAAAACACCGCTAAAAGTGATATACATGTAAGTATGTTGTCTGAGCTGTAATAAACCAAAAAAAGCTTTTTGATTTTTTTTTTTTTTTTTGGTTATAAATTCTTTGAAAGTGTATAACTCAGGCCCTGTGTGCTCTAGCAACCTGCAGACAGTTTTGGCTGTTTCCACTAGATGGCAGCAAATACTCGAAAAAATTATTTTGTCTGTATCATGTATGCAAGAGTTATTCAAATGGATCTGAAGGGAGGAATATTACCTTTTTTATGTAATTTCCGCCTACCCAATTCTAAAGTCTCCCCATACCCATATACAGTGGTATAAATGCGATATCCCAGTGTCATTTTACAGAAAACCCTGAAATTACATAAAACACTGCTGAAAGTGATAAATATTATAGTATATGTTGTCTGTGCTATAATAAACAAACATATAAAAAACAAACAAAATAGGCGCTTTTTGATTTTTTTTTTTTTGGTTATAAATTCATTTTTGAAAGTGTATATCTCAGGCCCTGTGTGTTCTAGCACCCTGCAGAAAGTTTTGGCTGTTTCCAGCATATGTCAGCAAACACTGGAAAAAAAGAATTTTGTGACACTGGGATATTGCATTTATACCACTGTATATGGATATGGGGAGACTTTAGATTTGGGTAGGCGGAAATTACATAAAAAAGGTAATATTCCTCCCTTCAGATCCATTTGAATAAATCTTACATACAAAAAGATACAAACAAAATTATTTTTTCCAGTATTTGCTGCCATCTAGTGGAAACAGCAAAACTGCCTGCAGGGTGCTAGAGCACACAAGGCCTGAGTTATACACTTTCAAAAATAAATTTATAACCAAATCAAAAAGCGCCTATTTTGTTTGTTTGTTTTTTATATTTTATATGTCAGACAACATATACTTAAATGTTTATCACTTTTAGCAGTGTTTTATGTAACTTCAAAGGGTTTCTTGTAAAATGACACCAAAATTGTGTATTTAGACCACTGTATGTGGGTATGGGAAGCTTTTCAATTTGGGTAGGCCAAATCCAGGTGGATGGTCCCAGAAATAATGCTTGCTGATGGCTTCAGCGAAGCATATAGTACCATCGATCAAAAACCTTGTAGCTCAAAGTAGGTTATCTCTAAATGTTTAAAAGTTATCTTTAAAAATCAATTCACCTACAGGGAAAATTACCAACAGGGATTTTTACTTCCAGAACCCGACTGTTGCACTCTATAGAAACAGTGACTGGCAAATGATTCATAAATGTTTAAATAACATAAATTTAAGACCAAAAACCCAAAGTCTAGTCTATATTTTTCTGAATTTTGGATAAGTGTTGCATTTAAAATACACCACAGTTATGCTCTTGCAGTCACAAACGGCCATTTTATTTTTAAGTTTGTTTTTAATGCTTATGCTCAAGCACTATTTTGTACACCATTTGTGGAATGTACCTTCGATGGAGCAGGTACCAGGAGATAAACACTGCCAGCTCTAAAATGTTTCCCATTGAGAGTGAAATGAGAGAGATAGAGAATCGCCACTGAGGCCTGTTTGTTCAAAGGACCCTGTGTTCTTAAAGGCCAACTGACCAACAGAAATAAACTCCATCTAAGAGAATCTGACCCGGGGCGGTCAGGCCTTGGATGAGAGCAGAGACGCAGGAGGAAATGTCACAGCCCATCCTGGAGAGCAGCCCTCAGTGAAGTCATCTGCCCCTGTTCCTACTGAAGCATCGCAGTGGTGTCAATCACGAATTCTGCACAGAATTTACAATTCTTAGTCCTGAGTGCAAAGATGGTATTTTAAAGTCCTAAAATGTTGCATTTAAATAACTATGCATATTGCATAACGATGCATATTCTTAAATATGGATTATGTAATTTGGCTGTAGGTCAGTGGATTCCAGAGGGCAATTTCCATTTTTAAATTTTTCTCAGAAACTTTATATTTCATTTACTTGAGACATGGCATAGTCCTCAAAAAAATTGTAAGTGAATCACTTTTTTATGTATTACATTAATTATTCTGTACTATAATTGCCTGAAGTGCCTGTGCAATTACCCGCGCGTACAACTCTCTTGCAGTTATGAATTTTATTAGTTACCGTTCAAGCATGTTGTTCATAAGCAAGGGGGATTTGTTGTATGATTGTAGTATATCTACAGCTGATATCTTAAAGGGTTAGTTCACCCAAAAATGTAAATTCTGTCATTAATTCCTCACCCTCATGTCGTTCCAAACCCGTAAGACCTTCGTTCATCTTCGGGACACAAATGAAGATATTTCTGATGAAATCTGAGAGCTCTCTGACCCCTCCATCTATTTAATTAACACTTTCAAGGCCCAGAAAGGTAGTAAAGACATCATTAAAATAGTCCATGTGACTCCAGTGGTTCAACCTTAATTTTATGAAGTGACGAGAATACTTTTTGTGCGCATAAACAAACAAAAATAACGACTTTATTCAACAATTTCTTCAAGCCTGTGTCAGACTCCTACGCTGTTGACGCAGTGTAAACAGTGCAGCGCTTCCGGCAGAACGCCTCGTGCGCATGCGTCGTGGTGATCACATGAACAGCGTCGGCCAATGATAAGCCGGCATCGATACTACATCAACAGCGTAAGAGTCATTTTTGGTTGAACTAACCCTTTAAGAGAATGTATATAAACATTACTGATAAACATAATCAGTGCATAATCCATTTGTACAGTGAAGTAAACATGACATAAAAATTGACACCATTTATTTTCTCAAAAAATGCTCTTGGTCTTAAAGTGCACATGATTATGATATAAAAAGTCTTTGTAATCTTTTTATTGAAATATAATAACTTGATCCTCCTTCCTGAGATTCCTCTTTGAAATGAAGCGTTTCTCTTGTCGATTGACTGATTTGATTCTGATTTTCTGATTTATTCATGTTACTGTGATACAAGTAGATAAAAGTGCTTTGCAATGTCACATCTTTACTAAAAAATACTTAGTTTTTTGGAAGCAACGAACAGTTTTTCACCACTAAACAGTTGTTCACTATTAACTATGTCCTTTGTGTTTCAAACTGTTTGATTTATATGGCACAACATCATTAAATTATCAGTGTCAATGTGTGGTCTGTTATCTGCTGGTAATCAGATTTAAACAATTAGCGATTTAGCTGACATAACCATGTTGGTGTGGCGTGTGTGACATTAAAAATTGATACATGCACCAATAGGAAAAGGTAATTTGTGGTAATCATTGTCATTCACAATAATTACCCCCAGACT
Organism: Coreius guichenoti; assembly: GCA_039654105.1. NCBI lineage: Eukaryota > Metazoa > Chordata > Actinopteri > Cypriniformes > Gobionidae > Coreius > Coreius guichenoti. The sequence goes on along the minus strand of CM077191.1, from coordinate 4,040,491 downwards.
GATACCACGCTAATGACTTTATGAAATATTTAGCGGTTTGAGTGACTAATTGGGCTGTAATTCTCACGGACAACGAACCAGTCAGTGTGTTTCAGGGGTCGCATGGACATCTGCACAACCACGTATGCTAAATGAATAAATCTCCTGCATCAAATAACAGTCTTGTGACATCATACAACCATCGGCAGAGAAAAACATTACCGGCTTACGATTGGGTTACTCCCACAGTTTGGTGGATTTTATGTCTTCATGAAACAATGCTGCATATTTTACATAAAATGTTAATCAACTTTCATGCCACATCATTTTTTTCATGCATGGATGTGCACTAACTAACACAAATTCATAATGATTAGTATCTGACAATCATTTAAAAAAAAAAAAAAAAACTTTTTGAAGCACTTGACAGGCAAATTCCCATGTCCCCAATCATACTTTCTCAACTTCACTACAATTTGTCTATACACAAATTGTATAGAATGTGAATGTTAAATCTGAAATATTTGGTCAGAATTAATAGGTTTACTAGTTTTAAACTAATGAAGACCATTACTTGCTAGGAAATACCAACATGCTAGCAGAAGATTTACAGCAGAATTCCAGCAGAATTGTAATATTTATATATACACAGATCAGGCGTAACTAATATTGTGTTGGTCCCCCTTTTGCTGCCAAAACAACCCTGACCCGTCAAGGCATGGACTCCACTAGACCCCTGAAGGTGTGCTGTGGTATCTGGCACCAAGATGTTAGCAGCAGATCCTTTAAGTCCTGTAAGTTGCGAGGTGGGGCATCCATGGATCGGACTTGTTTGTTCAGCACATCCCACAGATGCTCGATTGGATTGAGATCTGGGAAATTTGGAAGCCAAGTCAACACCTCAAACTCGTTGTGCTCCTCAAACCATTCCTGAACCATTTTTACTTTGTGGCAGGGCGCATTATCCTGCTGAAAGAGCCACAGCCACCAGGGAATACCATTTCCATGAAAGGGTGTACATGGTCTGCAACAATGCTTAGGTAGGTGGTACGTGTCAAAGTAACATCCACATGGATGGCAGGACCCAAGGTTTCCCAGCAGAACATTGTCCAAAGCATCACGCTGCCTCCGCTGGCTTGCCTTCTTCCCATAGTGCAACCTGGTGCCATGTGTTCCCGAGGTAAGCGACGCACACGCACCCGGCCATCCACGTGATGTAAAAGAAAACGTGATTCATCAGACCAGGCCACCTTCTTCCATTGCTCCGTGGTCCAGTTCTGATGCTCACGTGCCCACTGTTGGTGCTTTCGGTGGTGGACAGGGGTCAGCATGGGCACCCTGACTGGTCTACGGCTATGCAGCCCCATACGCAACAAACTGCAATGCGCTGTGTATTCTGACACCTTTCTATCAGAACCAGCATTAACTTCTTGAGCAATTTAATCTACAGTAGCTCGTCTGTTTGATCGGACCACACGGGCCAGCCTTCGCTCCCCACGTGCATCAATGAGCCTTGGCCGCCCATGACCCTGTCGCCGGTTCACCTCTGTTCCTTCCTTGGACCACTTTTGATAGATACTGACCACTGCAGACCGGGAACACCCCACAAGAGCTGCAGTTTTGGAGATGCTCTGACCCAGTCGTCTAGCCATCACAATTTGGCCCTTGTCAAACTCACTCAAATCCTTACGCTTGCCTATTTTTCCTGCTTCTAACACGTCAACTCTGAGGACAAAATGTTCACTTGCTGCCTAATATATCCTACCCACTAACAGGTGCTGTGATGAAGAGATAATCAGTGTTATTCACTTCACCTGTCATAATAATGTTAATAATGTAGTGTGTGTGTGTGTATATATATATATATATATATATATATAACACACTGTAAAAATACTGTAAAAGTACTGACAGCTCATTACCCGTACATTTTCCAGTAATTTATGGACATTGACACAATGAAGTGCAAAATTCTAAATACAGGTAAAACACCTGTAAAAAATAAATATGGAAAATTCCATTAAATTAATACAGTACATTGTATCAATGGCTTATTAAATAATGTTGATAAGGTACACAACAGCATTTTTACCTTTAGAGTAAGATGGTGAGTTAGAAATGTTCATCCGTAGTGTGTGTCAACTGCTACATAAACTAATGTAAATATGTACAGTAAGATAACCTTACAAAAACAGTAAAGCTACAGGCATTGTTCATGGTTAGTTCATGTTAACTAATGCATTAACTATTGTTAACTAATTGCACTGTTAACGTGAATAGATGCATTAATATATGCGTGAGTTAAGATTAATGCTGAACAGAGGTGTTGTTCATGGTTAATGTTAACTAATGCAAACTAATACAGCCTTTTTGTAAAGTGTTACCGAGAATAGGGACAACTCGTTTAGACCATGCGCCAACCATTTTTCCCGTCATTAAACTAGCAAAAGTGGATTCAGACACGCCATAAGTGCACTTGCGCCGTGCTCTTTAGATCATGTGCTTAGATTGTTAGAATAGGGCCCTTAGAATTACAGCCTTGCGTAGGCAGTTGCGCAGTGAAAATTGCCCCAAAGCACCACCTAGTGTCCAACCTACTCTAATACTGCTATAACCTGTTTAAACATAAATACCGTAATTGCACTGGGGTAAAAATTATGAAATGACAAGTTTAAGCCACACGACACCGCTCGGACAGCTCCATGTGTCATCTACCATATAGCTTACTGTTGCTATTTCGGGTTCTAAAACAAGAATAAAAGCCATAATAACATGTACATGAAAAATGTAGAAAAATTGGACACAACTATGGGACACCGCCATGTAGCAGCAAGCATCACAGAGAAAGGAACCTCAAGGGTGATCCAGGTAAATGTGTGCAATTGTATAGGGCCCCATTCCTATAGTTTGCCTTGGGCGTTACATGACATTTTTTACTGTGCAATGTGTAACAGGGTGGACAAATTTTATAGAATGTGAATGTTAAATCTAAAATATTTGGTAAGAATTAATAGGTTTACTAGCCTGAGCTTGACTACAGTGTTTTTATGATAGACAGACATTTTCGCCCTCTGAGAAGACTAAAAAAATTAATTACTTTTTTTTTTTTTTTTTCAACAACCCTGCTCAGTCCAAAATCAACTAAACTGTAAAAATGAGCCAATTAGTACACACTGAAAACTCACAACTACCTCTGATTCTTCACAAAGCAAGTCTGTGGGATCTAGAAATGTACCTTCCGAAGAAAATAAGAGCGTGGAAGCAATGGGTGGAGGGTGTTTTGCATGACTTTGAAGGTTGTGCATAAATGACAAAGGATATTTCTGAAACACTATCAACAACACCAGCTGCTTTCCACACGCAGCTCCAGGATGTGTTCCTGGTTCGGCGAGGGAAAATACCTTAAAAGCATAACCCCAAATCCTTCAAGCAACTAGGGATCTGTCATCGAAACGGCACTAAACAGGCGCTCGTTTGATCGACATCTGCTGAGATTGATAAGAGGCACCGATAAAACCACTACAAGGGCCAAAACAGAGGGGATCATTTAACAGATATCCATCTCAGACCCCGAGCCTTGTTTACAAGTTCTTCAAATGAGCAAGCCTCCAAAACAGATTTCCTCTCTCACACGCTGACTTTTCGAGATCTGAGCCATAAACATCACTAAGCTATTATTTCAAAGTGAACAATTACGTTGGAGTGTGCGGCGAAGCCTCTCTGCGGCATCAAAGCGAGTGGGCCTGTCATGGCCGACTCCCTTATTTTGATAAGAGATGTGTATAATTCGCACCCTCGGATGGACACAACCCTCGTTTGTGTTCCGCTCTGCCTCAGAAGACGTCTGAATTGAAATTCTAGCCACACAAGCTGCTGGAGTACATCATTAGGGCCTGGGAAGAAATAGAAGGCCTTTGTTTGATAAGTGTGGTGAAGGGAGAAGTCAAAGGGCTAAGGAGTGTGTGCATCTATTAGGAGCAACGAGGAGAGGTGTAGGTCACAACGTGCAGCTGTGAAGAAAAATGATGAAGTAAATTTTTTGACTCTGTACATACCGCCTTGCTGTCTAATCGATTGATTTGTGAAAGAGAGCTCATCGTGGGGCTGGGGAAGATCACTAGATCAGTGCTCGAATCTCCATCAAACAACCACAACCAGCATCTGAAAGAAAGTGTAAATCTATTAGATTACTAATCTAAAATCACCTTTTTTCTCTTTCACAAAGGAAGTAATTTCTGCACCAGTATCACCAAACAGAAAATCAAAAATAATGACTCTTTTCCAGCAGGTTTCTAGAACATTTGCTGCCTATCTGCCACTCATGCCATTGGTTGAGTCATTGTTGCTGGTGACTCATTGTTTTTTTAATTCATGTGCCCTCATAATCTTTAATCAAAAACGCTAACCTTCCCCCCCACCCTCGAAATGACTTTTCTACTTTTCCTGTCATGTGCTGTCTTGTTTCTGCCTCCATTTTGTTAGCAACGCCCAAATTCCAACGATCCAATCAATTCCCGAAGGATGAAATCAAGCCCCGCCCAACATCATTTCAGAAACCGTTTCACTCGGATATACGTCGCAACAGAGAAAAAAAAGAACAATCGGTTTCATGCCGACTTTAAATGCATAAATGTTTCGCCAATCATTATTACATATTCAGGTCTTTAGCGACCTGGATCTATATCTAACGCGGATGTTGCGATTAATATAAAACTCTCCTGATATTAGAGTAACAATTACAGAAGAATAAAATAAAGCATATTTTGTTAACTTTTGGATCTTGGAAGGGTTCAGTTTGAGCAGATGTTTTACACCATCATCACTGTCCTCGTCAGAGCTCATTTCTCAGTACATTCAGCATCTGGCTCATATTCACCATCTCAAACATATTCTCAAAACTATAATTTTCAACATCTTCAAAATAAATATTTTGATTGCTGACAGCTTCTTCACCAGATCCACCATCAAGTGACAGTGACACTAATATCTGATTGTGTTCAGTACTTGCTCTGCTGTAAATCGCTGAGCCATTTCAAGTTTTGCTGATGATACTTCCTATTCTTTTGTTTTCTGCCTGCAGTAACTATGAGTGAAACGTCACTTCATCATTGCCACCTTGTGGAATAAAGGTGAATTGCATTTATTCAGTCATCAAAGATTAAATTATTGTTGTACAGAAAAAATATATTTATACTATTACACATCTCGGGTCGTTAGCGACCCTATATCAATTTTACAAAAAATAAATGGGAAAATAGGCATTCTTTTAAAATTCCATAATTTTTTCTTGTTATATTGTTTATAATGAATTGATTGAGGAATACTAAGGAATACTTATAAAAAAAAAAAAAAAAGAATGAGGAGGAGTGTAGTGAATGATGTCCTGGTTCACTAAAGACCAGATGTATGTGTTTAAGGGTAAAAAAAAAAAGAAAAGAAAGAAAGAAATGGCCTCCTTTTGATTTCACCAAACCAGGAATTTTATTCAAATCAGCCACATCCCACAGGATGTTGAACTGGAATGACAGGAAGAGGAATTCGCTGAATTGCAATTAGAAGAAATTCATCACAATCACATAAAAATAATTGGATTAGTCCAAGGCAGGTTTTGTCTTGTTTCTCATATGTGAAAATCAAATGTAAATGGTTACAATATGAATAAAGTTTTTATCAAACCAGTAGATCTGAATTATTATGAAGGATTTCATGAATTATGAATGATTATGAAGGATTTCAAGGGAGTCACTCAGCATGAGAAATGTTACAGGATGAAAATTGCTTATGACGAACAAATTATTCACAGCTAGATTTTCAGGTTCAGTTAAAGCGTTTCAAAAGTACAGCTTTTAGGAATAACAGCCTACTGAAATTTAAAAGTTATTTTCATAAAGGTTATGCAGCATCAGTGTCATTTCATGCAATTACCCCAGGATCTGATGGAATATTACACTCGTAGCAGGTAAACATATTTCGTTTTGTTCTAGATGTGGACCTTGTCTTCAGAGGTTACTGGGCGGTTGATTTTTCATCTATCGTAACTGACAGAAAATCGTTACTATTACATCCATGAAGACCATTTTCTCTAATATAGTTTGACAACTCTGAACCAAGACTGAATGATTTTCTAAATCTTACATTGAAATGTATTTAATCGCACTGACTGCCTGACTGTCAACAAGAATTTTCAAAACTCACATGAAGCCAGAGAAATGTACAAGGGATGAGAGGTTTCTGATTTGTATTTGGAGATAACCATTAATGGAGTTTACTTAACTCTGGGATGTTGTGATAACAGATACTTAGACCCAAGCAGAAAAAATGCATTTGAATGTTTGAAACCTAGACTAGATTGACAGCTAGTAAATTTATTTTAAAAAAAGAGTCAAAAGACAATCTATTATAATGTTTTCATTCTTTAAAAAAAAAACTCAGACCTATTTGTGTGGGCCGAAAAGTGAATTGATTGAGAAACTCAATTTTATTTGCATTCACACCATCCTTGTCTCAAAGTGGACTCAAATCAATTTGTATTTCACTTCAGTTGCAATAGGTCCACTTTTCATTCATACTTTTCAAAGCCACTAGGTTATCATAATAATCGTAATATTCTTCATTTATAATACTTGCTACAATGGATCTCATTACTTAGGTATTTGCATGTAAAGTGTAGTTCATTTGCATACTAAAATGTACATTATTGGCATATTAAAGCATCTTAAACAATCGTTTTTAACAATTTTATAAACGTAAAAATATTTCCAAATCCTTTTAGGTTCATAGAATGTTGAATTAATAAAATTAAAAGGTTGATTTAAATGTGTTTAATGAATTAGATTTAATGAATTGTTCAATGGCATCAAATTTAAACACACATCTATATTTGGCATTACAGTATAAGGATTTCATTTTGATCTCTGCGATTTTTCTGGCCACATTCAACAAGGGAAAATAAATGCTAAAATTAATGAAAAATACTTTATTTGAGCCTCAAAACTTTCCATATTATAATAAAACACACCTTTACAAAAATATTTATAATAGAAATATAAAAAATTAGGATTTGTCAAGATTTTCCTCTTCCAAAGCTGTGCAGTACTTTTACATTGTAGATGCTGTCAGTGTATCTATATTGTGTACTTCAGCGTATATCCAATATTCATATTACATATGAATACTTAATGCTAATGAGATCATACTGTTTAGTGCACTAGTAAAAAAATATAAATCTATTTTAATTTCTTCACTGAAGACAGGAGTTTCTGTGTGTGTTTGACAATACCTTTAAAGGGGTCATGAACTGAGAAATTTTCCTTGAGCTTTTGACATATAAGAGGTCATCATACTATAAGAATATCCTGTGAGTTTCAGAACCGAAAATTTCCTTGTTAGTCCAAAAACAGCTTTTATTGTAACCAAACCCAGTGAACGACTCATTGTGGAATGTGCTTATCTATGAAGCTGAAGAAGCCTCTGCAGAAGAAAATCAACACCTACTTCATCATTGCAACGTTGGCCCCGCCCACTGGCGTGTTAGTGAGATGACGAGGAGAGAAGAGGATCAGTGGATCACTGGACTAAAAATAACATAACCTTCCAAAGTATCCTAATGCTAGGAATGTGGTTATTTTCAACAATATGAATGTCTCAGTTGAGCATTATTTATTTGTATGCGGTACATTTCACTGTGAATTCTTTGGTAAATCAGTCGCAATTTCGGCGCAGGCTTTGCAAACAGACTTTTACGATATGGACTCGACAGTAATGCGACAAAATGCAAGTAACCATGTTAATTCTAATGCCTGATCTGAGACCAGTGATTTCTGATATGTAATGATTCATGTACACTCAGATGTTCTTTGTCTATGTGTCAGTAAATCAAACCAGTGACTAAACGGCCAACTTCACAGTGTGTCTCTTAGTAGGATTAAAATAATCTGTTATTTAAACTGTGATTAAATTATATATAGAAAGCGATCAAAGAACACTCCCTTTACAATCGCTGGAGCTGTCAATCAAACAGCACGAGTTTATCAGTGACTGAGTTCTGGACTCTCTGCAAAACTCCTGTAATAATCAACAAATCTCTTATTTACATTGTGTTTGCACTGTTAGTTATGATGAAAGCCTTCGTGAGAGAAGAAATCGAGTTGCAATGACGAGATCACTGCATTCATGCGCTTAACATGTCTGTGATCGCTACAATGCTCATCACTGCAACCTTTCATGCCACGATCTAAATATAATGCTATAATCAACACTTTTCACAATTAGTTGACCTTGAGAGCTGTAATAGTAAAAATGTGCTTAAAGTTTTCGAGAGAGTTCCACATGTAATACTTGCAAAGATGTCAGCCAATCACAGCACTCTCACAGCAGACACGCCCCTTCAAACAGACCGTTCAAAATCAGAGGCTAAAATCAGGGTAGGATAAATGCCTTTTATTTCTAAATTATGACAATTTTTGATGTAAAAATCATACTAACATTATAAGTGCACCTCAGGAAACATTATACAACAATGCAGTCCATGACCCCTATAATATACTCCCCACTTAGTCATCATTACCTGTAACCAGTGCTGGGCAGATTATTTGCAAATTGTAATCTGATTACAAATTACATGGCATGAAAAATTGTAGTTAGTAACGTAATATAGATTACTCATTTTAGGATGTAATGTATTCTGACTACTTTTTGATTACTTTTAGATTACTTTCAAATGCATTTTAAATGCACATTCTCTAGTCATATTAAGTTAAAATCTCCAATATAAAGAAGTTATTAGTCATTTGTTTGCTACTGCACAAACTACACATTGGTGTGGTGTTAACAACACAGGCAGCCACACTACGGCTATTTTGTTCGAACTTGTGCTTCATTTGGAGAGGCTATAAGGTCTCCATCTCAAAGCTGCACCTCATCTCTTTCCCTTGCAATGAACACGTTCGACAAAAAGGCTTTGCTGACACACATTGCCGGCGAGATTAGACTTTCTCTCAGAATCTGGGATCTACATCAGCAAGAGCTCAGAAATCCAATTCTACAGACATGGGTGGCACTGGAGAAATCAATCACAGATAGCATTAACCAGCTGCAATTCCATGATCGCCTCTATATCAGCCATTTCACACCTGGGCCTACTAGAAGGGGCACAAAAGGATCTTGCACCCTTATGACACTAAACTGGGTGCGAAAAGCGCTCTGAATAACAAACCCCAAATGGTGTGGCCGCATCTACCTCGGTGCTGTTTCCTCATTCAGGATATGCTGTGTTTTGCATGTTGTTTCAAGAGGAAATGCTAATGCATTCGACAACCTGAAAGATGTCACTGTAATTTGGTATTTCGAAGTGCCCCGGACCTGACACCTTCATTCTCGGCTAATGTGCATGGCCCAATATAAACCGCCAATGATGAGAGGTAGTCGGCAGCATTAACAGTTAACAGTTCAGCTCTGAATCAAAAATAGCTACGCCCTCAGAATACCCATCATTTTCTTGTTTTTCTCATGTCAGTCATAGAGGAACAAACGCACAAACACAAAAAAGAAAAGGAAGAAGGGGATGTGTACTTTAAGGAGAGGTTTATGCATACCTAAACTAGTGTATATGCAGACTGTGCGTTAAGTGGTACTTTTCATAGATGTGTTGCACTTTGGTGTCCATTCATTGTTTTTTAAGCATTAAAGGCATAATTCCTATGTTTTTGTTGCAGTAGATGTATACAATAAACGATTATATACCTAGCGTGAAAATGGCTAGTTTTAAACACATCAGTCCTGTAAATGGCCGGTGCCAACTTGACTGTATTTACTGTATGTATATATTAATTTAATATTTAACATAAAATAATCTGGTGAATTTAAGTTGTTATTTTCAGCAATAATATTATATTATTATTATTATTATTTAATTCTAATTAAACTGTAATAGCTACGTGTCCCACATTTTGCTCACAACCCTGTTAAAAATTCATTGAAACTCACAAGTGACATCATTTGGCCTGATGGGAAGAAAATTGTCTAAATTTTTATACATTGCAATGTTGCCTTTATTCACCAAGTTCAACCATTCAACCTTGTTAGTGAAGTTATTGTAAGAAAAAAATATTCAAACAATTGTCCCTTTAATTTCTGAAAAATATAAGTTTATTAATGACTATAAACCAACATTTGGTCCCAAACTAGCTGCTATAGAGTGACAACTTAATTTAAGCAAAAATTTCAACCTTGTTATTCTAACATAGTTTTTAAAATATTTATGTATTTAATAAATGTTACATTTTAAACACATCAAATGTCTGTATGCCACATGTAAATGGCCAGTTATTTAATGTGTATTCATAAATTAGTATAATATTTAATATACACCATATTCTAGTGAATTACATTTTTGATAATATTATATTATTATCTAATTCTAATTAAACTGCAATATTTAGCTTTTGCTAACAAAATATTTGTGTTTAATAAATGTTATCATTTTGATATTTAAAATTTATTGCTAGAAAACACTAATCACAAAAATCAGGATTTAAAGGGCACCTATTATGCAAAATTCACTTTTACATGGTGTTTGAACATAAATGTGTGTTGGCAGTGTGTGTGCACAACCACCCTATAATGGTAAAAATCCACCCACTCCTTTTTTTTAATCCCCATAAATCATAAGCAGTGTCTCAGAACAAGCCGTTTGCAGATTCCTGGCAAAGTGACATCACATTTCACAGGCCCCGCCCACGAGTGTTGATGGACACTGCCGTATTAGCATAGACCCCGCCCTCAGAGAGCTGTACAAAGTGTGCCATGTTTATCCTCGCCAGAGCATTAACAGCAGCATTCAAGTAAGAAATGTGTTCTACTAAAGCTACTAAAGTTCATTCAGTCAAGAGCAGCGAGTGATTTTCTGTTTATCTTTTGTTGTTTGATTCATATAAACAGCACATATAGCAGTAGGTACTGTATATTACACTGCTTTCACTTTAGTAACGTTACACAGATCTAATATACACGTGATTTATGTACTGGCTGCATACGTGCACAGACATAACCAACTGTTTTCATGTGAACTTTGTGTTTCTGACATAACCTTGTGTGCATTTGACAGTTTAATCGCAATAACGCATGAAAGAAAACTAGTCTAGTTTAATAGCCTACTCACGGACGCACCGACTGTGTGTGTGTGTGTGTGCTCAAGTTGAGAGCATAGACTGTAAGGTTGAGAGTGATATGGCTTTAAAACGCATGCAGATGATAATATTTCATGATGATGAAGAACTGCAATGTCACGTGAGCGTGTCCGCGATAGAGAGATAGAGATGATAATCAAAGCCAAACAGATGTCATGCCCGTAGGCGGGGGGGTTCCGGGGGGAGGGTCGAACGAACCCCCCCCTCACTGCCAAAGGTCCAGAATTTAAGTCCGTTTTTTTGTAATATACAAGTGTTCTTTTAAGTAGGCTAATGACGGCCACTAATTTGAATCCAGACCTCTGTATTTTTCTGATGTGTAGGCTATATAATAAATGTTGTGAAATAATTGCCTAATATAGTATTAACACTACTTTAATGCAGCAAAGATATTGCACAGCACCAAGATCTTCTCACCTGGGCTGCCTGCGGTATGTCAACGCTCGCTCGTCAACGTCAAAATATTTAAGATGACCAATCAAAACAAAGTATATTTGGCAGCTGTTTTAGGATTGAAATGTTAAACTACCGACAAAAATAATCAGGCAAACTAATAAACTTTTGTCTAATTTCACCATTTTGAATTGAAAATAGGCCTATATAATTTACGTGATTCATGTAATGTAATAATTAGCAACTGTCAATGTGAGAGGACAAGAAACATTAATGAAGCTTTCTTCATGTAAGGCATAAGATTAATAATGAATGTGTAGATATTGTGAATGTTTTTTTTTTTTTTTAAATCAGGGCAAGGTAAGAAGAATGAGAGAAAAAGAAAGAGTGATGGAGATGAGGAGAGAGCAGGAATTGACAAATAATCTACTGCCCACTGACTTGGTTTTAAAGCTATTTCTCATCAATTTTTTGGCCTTCAAATGTCTTAAAACGCACATATGTAAATCAGAGAAATCTATATTTTATCGGGGGAGCATGCCCCAGAACCCCCCTGACTACCTTGTGTGTGTGTGTGCGTGCTTTATTAATAAATAAAGCATCTTTGTTTGCTGACCAATTAGTGATCATACAAATGTTAATTGAGTGACTCAAAACTTCAAGTTTCACAACATGAAACAAAAACATGTTAGCTTAATAGTTCTGTCACGTGAAATTGTGATTTGAACATTGTGGGCAAGTTTTGGTTATCCATGCCAAATAATATACACTAATATACACAGTGTGTGTTTGGACTGAAAAAGGTGGTACATGATCTTGGTTAGAAATTTGACAACATTGTAATAAATAGGCATGCTTTTTGATGCACAGAAAATAGCCTGTTAGGAAACCAGCAGACAAGATAATCCAGCACAAATTGATGCATAAAAAGTCACCAAAATGAAGTATTTGAACCTCATAATTAAATACAAAATGGAAATGGGACTGAAAAAGGTCCACTTTTTGAAAATACCATGATACCAGTATCATGTTTCAGTTTTCATTGGTGTGTTCAGGAGCTGTGAAGGCTCCGCCCTCTGGGGCGGGGAGCAGCAGCTCATTTGCATTTAAAGGAGACACACACAAAACAGCTCATTTTTCTCAAACCCAAAAATTGGCATTTTCAAAATGGTATATTAAATGATCTGAAACTTCACAGACACACTCTGAGGACACTTGAGACTTATATCACATCTTGTAAAAAGGGGCATAATAGGTGCCATTTAAATTATATTTAGACATGTCCCAAATTTTAGGAACAGGGTTGCAAATATATAAAAAATAAAACTTTAGCTTGAACACCTCTCTTTGACTGATCATTTGTTAAAAAAGAATAAAAATGTTTAATTAAAACAATGTCTCTTTTTAAAATGTTTAATTAAACTCTTTAATGCCCTTTTTCAAAGTATTTATTTTTGGGTTCTACTAGAACAGGTGCTTGAATGTTAAAAAACTACATTGTTGCGGCACCTCTCTTTCCAGTCTGTCAGTAACGCTCTGTTTAGTTCCTGTCTCTATGAAGCTCCTCCTTCTGAAAAGCACAATATGCTCTGATTGGTCGGCTGGACCAGTGTGTTGTGATTGGTCAACCGCTTCGATGTTTGGAAAATGTCACACCCCTTACCATAATCGTGAGTTTCAGCAAACTACTAAGGCAACTCAACCAGGTCTCAACCCCTGTATTTTGCATATTGTGTGTGAATTATTTAAATGAGGTATTTTGTGACGTATTCGTTCTCAGAAGAAAACTCAAGACTACAATTGAGGCGTTTCAGAGAGTTCAGAAACAGTGCCTACTGATATAGAGAACAACTCTCTTTGCAGACCTTTTTCATGCTCAAATAGCAACATTAAAGTATAATAGGCCCCTTAAAGATTTTCCCTCTTCCTCTTCACTAAAAGTAGCAAATAAAATTAAGTGTGCACATGAAATATAGAAACGATACAGTGAATTCATCTATTTGGAATTAGTTGCGGTGCTAATCAAAGAGCGATCTGGGAGCCGTACATCCGCCCCTTGTGCGAGTGGACGATATCGGTCTCATTTTTAATTAGTTCTATTGGCTCAGCGAGAGAGGATTTTCTAGATCATTTATTTTTTCGGCCTAAAACATCCAATTATTCACTCTATGGGGCCCTATGATGACTGCCATAATTCCAGACCCTTTTTATCGAGCAGGACACGAGGCCTTTCTTAATTAAGTAAGATGCCTATTTCCATTTACTTCAACCTCCCAGAACATTGGCTGTGAAGTCATGTTCCTGGGACTCTCGTGCTGAATAAATCAAGGATAATAAAGTATGGACCTGAGAATGGTGTGTGTGTGGCTGAGATCTATATCTCACCGTCGACGGCCGTCTTGTTGGGTAATAATGCATTATGCAAATGCAACCCTCCACAAATCCTATTAAAGAAGATAACGTATCATTAAAAAGCCAATGTAATGCGTTTTTTTAAATTTTATTTCTAAATGTATTAACTTGTTAAAAAGGACACCAGTCGGAGAATGTACCATGACAAGGTCTGAATAATAAAAGAGTAGATATTCCTTACATATTCAGTTTGCGTAACTTGAAAGGAAACAAACTAGTGTATCAGCATCTCACACAGTCTTAATTTTCACGCTAGAATGACAGCTCATTTCGTTTGTTGTCTTATGTCTATTTGCACAGTTTATTATAAAAAATACTTGGGAACACAATACAGAAATCGCCATCATCAATCTGATAAAAACGTACTGTTCCGGTTCACGCATTAAATTGCTTTCGAAGTTATCCTTCACTGTACTGCCGAATTTATCAAGGGCTTTTCTGTCATTAGGGACACACTGTACAAAGAAAAAACGGGAAAAATGACAATTCAGAAAGACTCTATCATCATCCAAGCTATCATTTTAGATTAGGCTGAGTCTAATGTATAATAAAAGCCATCCATAATGCAACAAAGACTCAGTCGAAGACATCACTTGGATGGCTTTGCGGTTTCAAAGTTCATGGAGACGTGCCATTCTTCTTGACATCATTGATCTGATCGCGGTGTCTGGTTAAATAAACATAGAGAGGCCAGGTGGCAAAAATAATCCTATCTTTTATAGAGGATTATAGGAGTGATTATCTGGCAATAAATCAAAGTCGCTGGATATTAAGTTGGCATGGCCACCTGAGGCTCCCTCCTCGCTCGCTGTTAACAATTACCATGACAAAGAGATGCTCGCTCGGTTGCTTTCTTTCTCTTTCTCCTCCATCTCACTCGTTCATCTTTCCTAAAAAGTTGTTAGCCGGAATGACTTTGGATATTTGTCTCCCAACTCTTTTGGTGTGTAAATGGATGTTCCGACAGTCTCCCGAGGACCTGAAAAAAGACACATTACAATCATCAGGGATCAGAAAGAGACGTGAATGAATAATTATGAAGAATGGCATCGCTCACTGTACACACATTGTGTCTCCTGCTCTTGAGCGAACAGATTAATGGCTGTCGGTAAGAGTAGGAAACACCTGCTAACTATTCATCAAACCAGACATATTCTGGCAAGCGACCTGTTTAGGAAGTTTAAGCATTATAATATGCATCTGAAAGCTGATGTAGGACATGCATGGACAGGCGTGTTGTTGCGTTCGTCCAGATTCCACCTTTAAGGATTTTTCTTGTGGTGATTATCATGGTTGTTATCATAATTGTAATCATCATTAGTGCAATTAATTATTTCATAATTATCCCTGGCTCAATGTTAGGGAAGTCTGATTTGAGATAGAACTTCTTTGGCAGGAGTTTATAACTTGGCAGATAAGCACCAATATCATAAGTGCTCTCTTCAAAATATAGTAAGAAACAAATCATAACCCTAAATCTGTAAAAGTATGAGAGATTTTGAGCAAAAAGCTGAAAAAAAAAATCACATTTTTGTCAAAGACTATACATCCAGATCGGATTCAGAACAATGATCACAACACAGATAGAGTAGATCGAGTCCATCAACACCACTAATACTTGCACAGTCCTATATCTATAACATTTCATTTAGTATAAGGCAGTTTTGATTTATATGCTGTTTAATGTTGGTGATCGCGTTGTTTTACATATGCTTACATATAATATCGCTTGTTTCTGCATCTTCTTCAAATGTGTTTTGATCAGGAGACTTTCAAAAGATGTGTAATAGTGCCCCCTACCGTATAAAAAAATAAACACAGAAAGCCGGAAAATTCTGTCAATGGCGGGAAGGCGTTGTCTCACAAATGACTGAAATTTCCGTCAATGGGGGTAAAAGAGTCAATGCTGATTAAAATATTAAAAGGGGGGTCTAATGCTATTTCATGCATTCTGACTTATTTACACTGTTAAAGAGTTGGATTCTCATGCTAAACATGGCCAAAATTTCAAAAAACAAGTTGGACGTATGATGGAGTATTTCTGTGCCAAATACACTCCTTCAGGATTCGACTAAGTTTCGGAAAGTTTTTTTCAAGTATGGCCCTGTATGACGTCATAAAGGGCGGAATTCCTTGTATGGGCACTTCTCCCGGGTGAGCGCGTGCGCATATCAACCAGAGCGAGAGCAAGAGCACGGCCATCAGAGAACTTTTTTCGGGTTACAGAAGCTGTCCGCAGCGCCAACACTATCTCACGACCAATTCGTATGTATTTGTACGAGGTGGCTAATTTGTATCACCTCACTCGTACTAACCCTAACCGCAGTGATGGGTAGGTTTTAGGTGCTGGGTTAGGGGTAGGTTCGTACGAAATCATACGAATTGACCAACTAGTCAAATACGTACGATTTAGCAAAAATCGTACGAATACGTACGAGTGAGGTCGTACAAATTCGTAAGAATTAGCCACCTTGTAAAATACGTACAAATTGCCGTGAGATCGGGTTGGCAGCGCTGTAATTTTGTTTTAAGACCACGAAATCAACAATGTCACTAAAGAAGTGTGTTTTTGGTTGCGAAGGAAATATAACCTTGTTCAGCTTCCCAAATAACCCAACGTTAAGGAAACAGTGGATGCTGTTTGTTTTTCCGGAGCAGCAACGGAGTTCTGCAAGTGTGTTTGTTTGTTCCCGGTCATGAGTCGAAACCGCAGGCGGTGAGTGAAACTACATTAAATGTGTGCATTTTGTTGGCAATTGGCACGTAAGTGCACATATTATAAACAACACAAACGTATAGTGAATCTAAAGTTATCCAGGGATAATGCCATGATGTATTTTGTGTGTGTGTGTGTGTGTGTGTGTGTGTGCGCTCGTGACTCTTTAGCTCTGCCCACTGCACGCCTGCACGAGCTCGGCTGTTTTCGGAAAGAATCGGTACAGCGTATCTGTCTTTTATAAATATGATAAAACTAAAGACTCTTCAGAAATATGAAGGATGCAATACTACTCTATAGGTACTCAAGATTAACATGAGAATGGCAGAAACTGTGTGTGTTATGTACCCTTTAAACTGTAATACTAACGTCCAAAAATGCACTGTGGTTTATCGTCAAACTGGTTCCGTTTCATCCCTAACCCTCAAACTATAGAGGGTATGCATGTGACATCACAGTCGGCCGGAGTGACTGCGGTTACGCCCACTGAGTGGCAGAAAGACTGAGCGGCAGAAAGACTGAGCGGCAGCATTGGTTTTCAGTGTGAATGTCCCGAAAAACACACAAAACACATCTAAAACGGGAAAGGTCTTTGAGATTGACTGTACAAATAGATTTGACAAGAAATCTGAGGTATATTTTACAGACTGCCAAAAGCTACAGAAAAGAGAAGCAAATGGATTGCTGCAAAAAAAAAAAAAAAAAAATATCTGAGGTATATTTTTATAGACTGCCGAAAGCTACAGAAAAGAGAAGCAAATGGATCGCTGCAATTCACGGAAACAACTGGACTCCAGTCAGCGAAACATGGATTTACAGTTATCATTTTGTGTCAATATGTTGAATTTTAGGGTAAAATCATACCCTATATATTATATTGTTATATATTGCATTGACACTCATCAATTAATTATTTACCATCTTATATTCTGCATGATTTGATGTTTTTAAATAAACACCGACAAAAACTATAGGGCTGGACGATATATGTAACACATACACTCACCTAAAGGATTATTAGGAACACCATACTAATACTGTGTTTGACCCCCTTTCGCCTTCAGAACTGCCTTAATTCTACGTGGCATTGATTCAACAAGGTGCTGAAAGCATTCTTTAGAAATGTTGGCCCATATTGATAGGATAGCATCTTGCAGTTGATGGAGATTTGTGGGATGCACATCCAGGGCACGAAGCTCCCGTTCCACCACATCCCAAAGATGCTCTATTGGGTTGAGATCTGGTGACTGTGGGGGCCATTTTAGTACAGTGAACTCATTGTCATGTTCAAGAAACCAATTTGAAATGATTCGAGCTTTGTGACATGGTGCATTATCCTGCTGGAAGTAGCCATCAGAGGATGGGTACATGGTGGTCATAAAGGGATGGACATGGTCAGAAACAATGCTCAGGTAGGCCGTGGCATTTAAACGATGCCCAATTGGCACTAAGGGGCCTAAAGTGTGCCAAGAAAACATCCCCCACACCATTACACCACCACCACCAGCCTGCACAGTGGTAACAAGGCATGATGGATCCATGTTCTCATTCTGTTTACGCCAAATTCTGACTCTACCATCTGAATGTCTCAACAGAAATCGAGACTCATCAGACCAGGCAACATTTTTCCAGTCTTCAACTGTCCAATTTTGGTGAGCTCGTGCAAATTGTAGCCTCTTTTTCCTATTTGTAGTGGAGATGAGTGGTACCCGGTGGGGTCTTCTGCTGTTGTAGCCCATCCGCCTCAAGGTTGTGCGTGTTGTGGCTTCACAAATGCTTTGCTGCATACCTCGGTTGTAATGAGTGGTTATTTCAGTCAAAGTGGCTCTTCTATCAGCTTGAATCAGTCGGCCCATTCTCCTCTGACCTCTAGCATCAACAAGGCATTTTCGCCCACAGGACTGCCGCATACTGGATGTTTTTCCCTTTTCACACCATTCTTTGTAAACTCTAGAAATGGTTGTGCGTGAAAATCCCAGTAACTGAGCAGATTGTGAAATACTCAGACCGGCCCGTCTGGCACCAACAACCATGCCACGCTCAAAATTGCTTAAATCACCTTTCTTTCCCATTCTGACATTCAGTTTGGAGTTCAGGAGATTGTCTTGACCAGGACCACACCCCTAAATGCATTGAAGCAACTGCCATGTGATTGGTTGATTAGATAATTGCATTAATGAGAAATTGAACAGGTGTTCCTAATAATCCTTTAGGTGAGTGTACATATATATATATATATACACACACACACCGATCAGGCATAACATTATGACATTATGAAGTGAATAACGTCTCAGTTACGTATGTAACCCTCGTTCCCTGAAGGAGGGAACGGAGACGTACGTCGGAACTGACCGATGAATTGGGGATCGTTTTCAGAGACCAATCTACTTCGAGTGTTTTAAAACGAGCCAATGAACATTGGCATGCGGTTCACGCATTCCACGCTCCTCTCCGCAGCGCGGGTATAAATAAGGAAGTGGAAGCACCGCATCTTTGCTTTACCGCTGAGGAGCCGAACTATTGACTCGGCCATTCAGCGGAGGTACAGCACCTGTGGTGACGGGACGTACGTCTCCGTTCCCTCCTTCAGGGAACGAGGGTTACATACGTAACCGAGACGTTCCCTTCAAGTCGGTCACGTTCGACGTACGTCGGAACTGACCGACGAATTGGGGATCCTACCAACACGCCACGGATGCTGGCCCTTCCAGCGCTCTGCTCGAGCTCCCTGGACCGCCTCTTCTGTTGGAGTGGCAAGTCAGGGCTCTAAGCAGAGAAGGTCAGTCACTGCTGTTCTACAAGACCCACTCAGTGTGACTATTGGATAACGCTGGGAAAGCGTGCCCGTCTCGGGAGATGGAACGCTGTGGAGCCACACCCTTCTAAGGAAGGAGAGGTGGTAGTTACACATAAGGACTAACCAACAGGGGAGTACAACATATGGCAGTCTCTGTGGTGGTTCGAACCTAGTACTAGGGGGGAAAGAACACCATCAGAGACGACAGAGCGAGCGAGGAGGAAGGGAGTGGCAAGGCATTGAAGCGTCGCACACTGCCGACCTCGCCCTCTTGGGGCTCAGGGAGGGAGGAAACTGCTCTTGAGAATGTGGGTACTCCGGAGAGCCAGTGGCAGAACTGAAACAGAACCAAAAATATTGTCCCCCTGGACCTCCTCCGGGGGAGGGAGGGGTGCGGATACCATCTCCCCGAGAGCAGCTGGGCTGCCCGTCTTAGGGCCGCTTGCCCTTGCGCTTGCCAGCGGACTTCGCGGGACCCTGGACGGGTTGGGCGCCTCCCTTACGCCCGGCCACCTGCTGCCCGGGTGGAGGCTGCTGCTTGGGCTTCGCAGGGGCGGAGGCAGACGCAGGGGGACGCCCTCGGCGACGAGCAGGCGGAGGCGCTGCGGCCGACGACTGGGTGGAGGCAGCAGCTGGTCGTCGGGGCAAGATGTTTTTTTTTTTTAAACCTCCTCCGTCTGCTTCTGGGCCACCGAGAACTGCTGGGCGAAGTTCTCGATGGCGTCGCCGAAGAGGCCAGCCTGACAGATAGGGGCGTTGAGGAACCGAACTTTGTCGGGCTCACGCATATCTGCCAGGTTTAGCCACAGGTGGCGTTCCTGGACCACTAGTGTGGACATCGCCTGACCCAGGGAGCGTGCGGTGACTTTCTTCGCCCGGAGAGCGAGGTCCGTCGCTGCACGCAGTTCCTGCATAACCCCTGGGCCGGAACTACCCTCGTGCATTAAGAGTGCAGGACAGAGGTGGCCTGCCAGTGGCACTGCCACCCCACCATCGAGGGTAGTGAGAGAGGGGAAAACTTATACAGATTATGGCCCACTTGGTGTTCCATATTTAGGTAACCAAATAGTTCCATACTGCTAAGTTTTCCAATGCACATCCGGGAAAAAAGGCACGGGGGCAGGCAAGGCGATTTACGCGTTGCACTACGCCTCAGCCACCCGGGAAAGCATGGCTGTCAACTCTGAATCTGATTCAGCATGAGCACACACTATTATAGTGGGAATCTCAGCATCATCTTCATTTCTAGCGCATAACAGCCCTCTCTCCGATGCAGCAATTGACATCTGTCCTCTGCCAGAGCCCCAAATGAAACGCTAGGTCCCTTTTTTATAAGGACCAGCAATCCTATCTGTAAGCTACCAGCAGGCATGTGAGACAGTGAGCGTGGCCGACAGACTCGACGGCACACGGCGCACTGAACGCTCAAGCCCTTATGAAAAAGGCAAGACGAACAACGCGCCGACGGGGTCATGAGAGAACATGAACCACCCACGAACACAGTCTCAGCATGCTTGCGATGCAATAGAGGAGTGGGGGGCCCACGGAGACGTACTCGTCGGGGAAAGCCCCACTGTAATCCTCAGGTCACCAAGGCTTATTAGCCGAAGCAGCCCTTTTCTGGAGCACCAGAAAAGAAACTAGATCGGGGAATAGGCAAAGGGACTCAACCCCGTTTGAGGTTTCATAGTCTCGACCTCGCATCTAGAGTGCCGAGTGACGGCCGCTCGACGGCGCAGTTCGAAAGTGCAAGCCTGCTGTGAGCACTCAATCTCATTGAAGACGCCCAGCTCTGAGCTGTGAAAACAGCTGTTTGTTCGTCAAACGTGACGCGACCACCGCTGACCATGCTATATCACCCGCACCAGATCCAGAGACGTCAACTCCAAAGGCAGACTCGTAGTAACACACTTTGTAGGAAACAACACTGGAAACCACAGCAATTGTTCGGCTCCGAAGCAGAAAGCAAAGATGCGGTGCTTCCACTTCCTTATTTATACCCGCGCTGAGGGGAGGAGCGTGGAATGCGTGAACCGCATGCCAATGTTCATTGGCTTGTTTTAAAACACTCGAAGTAGATTGGTCTCTGAAAATGATCCCCAATTCGTCGGTCAGTTTCGAAGTATGTCGAACGTGATCGACTGAAAGGGAACATTGATTATCTCTTCATCACGGCACCTGTTAGTGGGTGGGATATATTAGGCAGCAAGTGAACATTTTGTCCTCAAAGTTGATGTGTTAGAAGCAGGAAAAATGGGCAAGCGTAAGGATTTGAGCAAGTTTGACAAGGGCCAAATTGTGATGGCTAGATGACTGGGTCAGAGCATCTGCAAAACAGCAGCTCTTGTGGGGTGTTCCCGGTCTGCAGTGGTCAGTATCTATCAAAAGTGGTCCAAGGAAGGAACAGTGGTGAACCGGCGACAGGGTCATGGGTGGCCAAGGCTCATTGATACACGTGGGGAGCGAAGACTGGCCCGTGTGGTCCGATCAAACAGACAAGCTACTGTAGCTCAAATTGCTCAAGAAGTTAATGCTGGTTCTGATAGAAAGGTGTCAGAATACACAGTGCATAGCAGTTTGTTGCGTATGGGGCTGCATAGCCACAGACCAGTCAGGGTGCTCATGCTGACCCCTGTCCACCACCGAAAGCTCCAACAGTGGGCATGTGAGCATCAGAACTGGACCACAGAGCAATGGAAGAAGGTGGCCTGGTCTGATGAATCACGTTTTCTTTTACATCACGTGGATGGCCGGGTGCGTGTGCGTCGCTTACCTCGGGAACACATGGCACCAGGATGCACTATGTGAAGAAGGCAAGCCGGCGGAGGCAGCGTGATGCTTTGGGCAATGTTCTGCTGGGAAACCTTGGGTCCTGCCATCCATGTGGATGTTACTTTGACATGTGCCACCTACCTAAGCATTGTTGCAGACCATGTACAGCCTTTCATGGAAACGATATTCCCTGGAGGCTGTGGCCTCTTTCAGCAGGATAATGCGCCCTGCCACAAAGCAAAAATGGTTCAGGAACGGTTTGCGGAGCACAACAACGAGTTTGAGGTGTTGACTTGGCCTCCAAATTCCCCAGATCTCAATCCAACCGAGCAACTGTGGGATGTGCTGAACAAACAAGTCCAATCCATGGAGGACCCACCTTGCAACTTACAGGTCTTAAAGGATCCATGCCTCGACGGGTCAGGGCTGTTTTGGCAGCAAAAGGGGGACCAACACAATTTTAGGAAGGTGGTCATAATGTTATGCCTGATCGGTGTATAACATTGATATAAGTCATCACCCGGAATTATATTTTATATATATTTATATTATATATTTGGTACGTTGTAAGGAACAGTCATATTTAGTCAAACCTTTAGTTTAAACTGTTAAACATTTGTTTTACTCACGTTTTTGCAGTTTCCCCTATTAAATCCATTCATGCAGCAGCTCTTTTGACACTCAGTCCCGGCTGAGGGGGCGTGTTCTGGTGGGAATGTGACATTAATGCATACCCTCTATAGTGAGCTTGGTGACCCCTCGTAAATCTTTAGCGAGCCCTAGTGAGGATCATGACTCCCAGGTTGGGAAACACTGCTTTTGGACACTGATAAGAACTTGAATATGGAGAAGGAAATCCACAGAAGATAAAGTGAACAGACTCTTGGTCACAGAAAGTTCAGGGGTTAAAAGTGCATATTTTCTGTTTTTGTTATGCATTTTCAACTACACAGATTCATCTGATTCACAACTGTCTCACCTTTGGATCAAGGCACGTCCAGATAAGGCCTGTGATGCTCGATGTCGATCTCCCAGAAGCCTCTGTGAGGTCACAGTTCCATGTTAGTTGTCATCTTTGTATTTTCCTCCCACTTTTGTTACTAATTTTAACCGGGATGGAACATCAGTACTTTGCAGAACACCAAGTTCAGTTTAGTCTACCAATGCCCTCACATTTATTTTTAAGGGGTGTGAAGCTAAACAATGACATCTCGAGAAAGTAAAAAATGAGAAACGCTCACCGCTCATACGCCGACACGATTTATTATTCAAAGATAATTCCCCCTCGTGAGCTTATCCTCATTGTTTGTTGGCAACTGGGCATGCTGTGGCCTGAAAAAAAGCATATTTGGAAAGTACAGGGATAATGTCAAACGCTGGAGGTGAGGGTGACACCAGCGCTCAGGTCTTTCAGTTCAGCAGGAGGGCCCTATGGACATTGAGCACACAATCTGGTCAGAGGGTGGCATCGATCACAGTGACAGTCCCTGCCACTTGTAACGTCGGAAATAACAACTCTTTCAAAACATTGCAGTGGGGGGTCACGGCCCTGTGTCGGACGTGGGAAAGTCATCTTTGACAAGCTGCGGAAAATCTGTTTTGAACACAAAGCCTTCAAAGGGCAATTTGCTTTGATTCTTCCACTTGTTTTTTTTAAACTTTCTTTAGATTTAATAGACGATCCATTCCTTTCATGCTGTTTTTTATTCCATGTCAGGCGATGGGAGAAGACAAATGGACAGAAGCTTTTTGCTGTATTGTCATATGCCTTCCCATAGATTTTCTTATATGGAGAAATATGAACTGACCCTCACAGACCACAGGAATAAAATCTATTGAAAGTCAATCTTTGTGTGAATAGTGAGAGCATCGGTTCCTTTTTCAGACTTCTCTGACTTCTCACTTAGTGTGATTATCTGGGTGAAGACATCAGAGCTTCTGTTCAGTGGCACTTTATCACACTAGAAATATGGAAGAGAGTGTAATAATAAATGTGACATTTGGAATTTGGAGCTTCTCAAAATTTTCAGAGCAAGTGCCACTTCTGATCAAGTTCCTCTACACCAAACTCGCTCATCCATGTCTTTATGGACCTTGCTTTGTGCACTGGTACGCAGTCATGTTGGAACAGGAAGGGACCATCCCCAAACTGTTCCCACAAAGTTGGGAGCATGAAATGGTCCAAAATGTCTTGGTATGCTGAAGCATTAAGAGTTCCTTTCACTGGAACTGAGGGGCCAAGACCAACCCCTGAAAAACAATACTACACCATAATCCCCCCCAGTGGCGGCGGGCTTTACACCACTGCATCCGACGCTTTGCATTGCACTTGGTGATGTAAGGCCTGGATGCAGCTGCTCGGCCATTGAAACCCATTCCATGAAGCTCTCTACACACTGTTCTTGAGCTAATCTGAAGGCCACACGAAGTTTGGAGGTCTGTAGCTATTGACTCTGCAGAAAGTTGGCGACTTCTGTGCACTGCGCGCCTCAGCATGCGCTGACCCCGCTCTGTGATTTTTCGTGGCCTAACACTTCGTGGCTGAGTTGCTGTTGTTCCCAATCGCTTCCACTTTGTTATAATACCACTAACAGTTGACTGTAGAATATTTAGTAGTGAGAACATTTCACGAATGGACTTATTGCACAGGTGGCAACCTATCACGGTACCACGCTTGAATTCAATGAGCTCCTGAGAGCGACCCATTCATTCACAAACGTTTGTAGAAGCAGTCTGCATGCCTAGGTGCTTGATTTTATACATCTGTGGCCATGGAAGTGATTGGAACACCTGAATTCAATGATTTGGAGGGGTGTCCCAATACTTTTGGCTATATATATATACACTCACCTAAAGGATTATTAGGAACACCTGTTCAATTTCTCATTAATGCAATTATCTAATCAACCAATCACATGGCAGTTGCTTCAATGCATTTAGGGGTGTGGTCCTGGTCAAGGCAATCTCCTGAACTCCAAACTGAATGTCAGAATGGGAAAGAAAGGTGATTTAAGCAATTTGGAGCGTGGCATGGTTGTTGGTGCCAGACGGGCCGGTCTGAGTATTTCACAATCTGCTCAGTTACTGGGATTTTCACGCACAACCATTTCTAGAGTTTACAAAGAATGGTGTTAAAAGGGAAAAACATCCAGTATGCGGCAGTCCTGTGGGCGAAAATGCCTTGTTGATGCTAGAGGTCAGAGGAGAATGGGCCGACTGATTCAAGCTGATAGAAGAGCAACTTTGACTGAAATAACCACTCGTTATAACCGAGGTATGCAGCAAAGCATTTGTGAAGCCACAACACGCACAACCTTGAGGCGGATGGGCTACAACAGCAGAAGACCCCACCGGGTACCACTCATCTCCACTACAAATAGGAAAAAGAGGCTACAATTTGCACGAGCTCACCAAAATTGGACAGTTGAAGACTGGAAAAATGTTGCCTGGTCTCATGAGTCTCGATTTCTGTTGAGACATTCAGATGGTAGAGTCAGAATTTGGCGTAAACAGAATGAGAACATGGATCCATCATGCCTTGTTACCACTGTGCAGGCTGGTGGTGGTGGTGTAATGGTGTGGAGGATGTTTTCTTGGCACACTTTAGGCCCCTTAGTGCCAATTGGGCATTGTTTAAATGCCACGGCCTACCTGAGCATTGTTTCTGACCATGTCCATCCCTTTATGACCACCATGTACCCATCCTCTGATGGCTACTTCTAGCAGGATAATGCACCATGTCACAAAGCTCGAATCATTTCAAATTGGTTTCTTGAACATGACAATGAGTTCACTGTACTAAAATGGCCCCCACAGTCACCAGATCTCAACCCAATAGAGCATCTTTGGGATGTGGTGGAACGGGAGCTTCGTGCCCTGGATGTGCATCCCACAAATCTCCATCAACTGCAAGATGCTATCCTATCAATATGGGCCAACATTTCTAAAGAATGCTTTCAGCACCTTGTTGAATCAATGCCACGTAGAATTAAGGCAGTTCTGAAGGCGAAAGGGGGTCAAACACAGTATTAGTATGGTGTTCCTAATAATCCTTTAGGTGAGTGTATATATACAGTGGGGAGAACAAGTATTTGATACACTGCCGATTTTGCAGGTTTGCCCACTTACAAAGCATTTAGAAGTCTGTAATTTTTATCATAGGTACACTTCAACTGTGAGAGGCGGAATCTAAAACAAGAATACAGAAAATCACATTGTATGATTTTTAAATAATTAATTTGCATTTTATTGCATGACATAAGTATTTGATCACCTACCAACCAGTAAGAATTCCGGCTCCCACAGACCTGTTAGTTTTTCTTTAAGAAGCCCTCCTGTTCTCCACTCATTACCTGTATTAACTGCACCTGTTTGAACTCGTTACCTGTATAAAAGACACCTGTCCACACACTCAATCAAACAGACTCCAACCTCTCCACAATGGTCAAGACCAGAGAGCTGTGTAAGGACATCAGGGATAAAATTGTAGACCTGCAGAAGGCTGGGATGGGCTACAGGACAATGGGCAAGCAGCTTGGTGAGAAGGCAACAATTGTTGGCGCAATTATTAGAAAATGGAAGAAGTTCAAGATGACGGTCAATCTCCCTCGGTCTGGGGCACCATGCAAGATCTCACCTCGTGGGGCATCAATGATCATGAGGAAGGTGAGGGATCAGCCCAGAACTACACGGCAGGACCTGGTCAATGACCTAAAGAGAGCTAGGACCACAGTCTCAAAGAAAACCATTAGTAACACACTACGCCGTCATGGATTAAAATCCTGCAGCGCACGCAAGGTCCCCCTGCTCAAGCCAGCGCATGTCCAGGCCCGTCTGAAGTTTGCCAATGACCATCTGGATGATCCAGAGGAGGAATGGGAGAAGGTCATGTGGTCTGATGAGACAAAAATAGATCTTTTTGGTCTAAACTCCACTCGCCGTGTTTGGAGGAAGAAGAAGGATGAGTACAACCCCAAGAACACCATCCCAACCGTGAAGCATGGAGGTGGAAACATCATTCTTTGGGGATGCTTTTCTGCAAAGGGGACAGTACCGTATTGAGGGTAGGATGGATGGGGCCATGTATCGCGAGATCTTGGCCAACAACCTCCTTCCCTCAGTAACAGCACTGAAGATGGGTCGTGGCTGGGTCTTCCAGCATGACAACGACCTGAAACACACAGCCAGGGCAACTAAGGAGTGGCTCCGTAAGAAGCATCTCAAGGTCCTGGAGTGGCCTAGCCAGTCTCCAGACCTGAACCCAATAGAAAATCTTTGGAGGGAGCTGAAAGTCCGTATTGCCCAGTGACAGCCCCGAAACCTGAAGGATCTGGAGAAGGTCTGTATGGAGGAGTGGGCCAAAATCCCTGCTGCAGTGTGTGCAAACCTGGTCAAGAACTACAGGAAACGTATGATCTCTGTAATTGCAAACAAAGGTTTCTGTACCAAATATTAAGTTCTGCTTTTCTGATGTATCAAATATTTATGTCATGCAATAAAATGCAAATTAATTACTTAAAAATCATACAATGTGATTTTCTGGATTTTTGTTTTAGATTCCGTCTCTCACAGTTGAAGTGTACCTATGATAAAAATTACAGACTTCTACATGCTTTGTAAGTAGAAAAACCTGCAAAATCGGCAGTGTATCAAATACTTGTTCTCCCCACTGTATATATATATATATATATATATATACAAATTTTTTTTTTTCTTTTTGAAATGTGTAAGATACAAGTGCAAAAAAATAATGACTTTTAAACCAAGAAACTCTACAATACCTGGAGAAAGCTGTCTAATGGCTGGAAGTATGTGGTTTGAAGCCTGCCATCTTTGCTCATGGGCACTCAGTTCTGGATACAAATGTTCAACCTGCATATAGGTTAATTATAGTACAGTCAGGACTAGTGTTGTCAAAAATATCGATATTTTGATATGTATCGATACTGAAATATCTTAAACGATACCAATACTCCTTTCTACAGTATCAATACACCGATACCAGCTGCGCTCTCCTCTCCTCTCGGACCGACAGCGAGTTGACACGCACCCACCTCCTCTCATTCACTCCGGTTAATTAGTGTTGGTGTGACGGGTATGAATTTCACGCGGGATTTCACATAATTCTACTCATTCCTGCAGATTTTGCGCTCACATCTGAAGCGCACACACATACAGTAATAAAGCCGCCTCTGACATACAAGTGCAAAAATGAGCTCCTTTTCCCAGCTTATTAATGGTCAAATACACTCAAAAATAATGTCACAATGATCTTGGTGAGTATTAACGTAAACACAGTCATAAACAATTCAGGAAGAATCTGTAACAGGAACAGATCCATGCGTGCGTCAGGTCTTAAAGGGACAGCAGCCGAATAAACGTGCCACTCTCTGTTGTTAATGTTATTCAAACTACAAAAAGACAAACGATCACTTACTGCTCTTGACTGATTGTGTAACTTTAATGGATCAATCTGTATTTATTTTTTTTACAATGAAGATTATCCAATGTTATTTTAAATTGAATTACTTTGTTTTTTTATTCAGTTTCTTACCTGAATACTGTTAGACCTACCTGAAAAAATAAAGCAGTCTATTTCATTTGTATCTTTATTCTATTGTATTTATTTGCGCTCTATTGCGTTTATATATGAAAAAAAGCTTAAAAGCTTTATCATATAAAGTGATCTCTTCAGAAGAATTTTTTGATTGCCTAGACTTTCAATAGATGGACAAAAAAAAGAAATAATATTAAAAATATCTATTTGACAGTATATGCAGTGTTTTTTCCTCGTGGTATCGAAAATGGTATCGAATATCGATACTTTTCCAGGTATCGTATCGAAGTTAGAAATTCTAGTATCGTGACAACACTAGTCAGGACCACTCTGTTAGATTAAAGGGATAGTTCACCCTGAAATGAAAATAAAGCCATCTTTTACTCACCCTGCTGTTGTTCCAATGCCCTATGTACATTTTATACGCAGTCACAGGAACGCGCACAGAATAACGGCCGAGTTCAGTGTTTTGACTGAATAATATGGTTTATTTCTCGCAAAACCTTATAGTATGCCGCCTGAACACTTTCCATATATGGCGCGCGTCTCACTGTATCATTGCGTGATACTTTTGTATAATTTTTGTAATGTTTTAGCCTGGTCGCTATTCACTGCCATTATAGGAAGGACCGCGTGCAGGACTATTTCTAAAATTTCTGCTTTTGAGGTCCGAAAAAGATAGAAGGACATAGGGCATTGGAACAACAGCAGGGTGAATAAAAGATGGCTTTATTTTCATTTCAGGGTGAACTATCCCTTTAAGTTTAGTTGTAGAGGCTCTGAACTATAGTTTATTGGCGGCAGGCTTCGCTCTGAAGGGTTCAGCTTCCAAGCTGTCCACAAGTTTGCTGACGTTTGAACCAACCAAAGCCTAAGGCAATTAACCAGACATTTTATAAGCAACAGTTACATAATTCCACATATACAAGTAGTAATGATTTGAGCAACAATGAGCTGAATAGATAGACAGATCTCTGTGAACAAGTAACTAAACAATCATATGCCTGCATAAGGAGGAGTTGGGGATGGAGGATGGATGAATACCTGTCTTACAATTCACATAAAAATAGATGGATGGAAACATAGCTACTGAGACATGTAGCGCCTCCTTCAGGTCGCCAGGATACCACGGCTTAACGGGCACCCAGGTGAGCCTTACCCCTTATTTACACTGCACGCGTCTCAAAAGTGTCCCAGAAGCGGCTTGTCGCTCCACTTCACTAAAGATAGGTGCCTCGCCTATTTTTGACGGATGCCGTGCAGTAAATACAAAATAAAAGAAAAACAAACACTTCATGTTAGAACACAAAAAAAATCAAGAAAAACAACGTAGGACTGTGTAATCACGTGGTCTCGCGAATCCTGTCGCTCCTGGTGTGAGTTGGCACCGCGTAGAAGGCGGAACAAAACCTCACCGCAGCCGTAACGCGCTGCAGACGCGTGCAGTGTAAATAAGGGGTTAGGCCGGCTACACACTGGCTGCGTGGCGTGAGCGTGGCGTTTCTGTTGCGTGTTCTGTAGGGAGTGCTACCTCGGGACATAGGCGCCGACAAACCAGTCTACATTTGGATCCGCGGTGTGTTGCTCTTGCCTTTACGACAAAAACTCTGAAAAATGGCTAAGTGGGCTGTCTGTTTATTTCAATAACATTAACAACTTTGTGTAGCTGTAAAGAGCCTATAGGCCTATTGTAACAACTTACTAGCCTACCTGATGTTGGACCGTTACTCAGAAGACACACTACGTTGTTATTGAAGCTGTATATTGAGATGTGGTGGAAATTTGTTCATTGCAGGTCGGAAAAAATGTAAAATAGTAATTTATCTTGTAATCTAAGTTTGTCCTCTTACAGACCTTAAAACTAGACAAATTATTTAAACTTATGAGACTGTGTTACGTGACTTTTGAACAAGTTTTTTTATTCAACTTCACATGGCTAAAAGCGCCCCTAGTTGAAGAAACGCCCATATACATATATTACTACGGAAAATTAAAACGGTATTTGTTGTTTTTCCAGTTCGAGTTGTTAACAGAAGAAAAGCCATTCTGCTTCTGTTAAGAATTCGCCGATGATGGTGGGTTCACCCCATAAATCAGAGAAGAAAAACTTTCGGAGCTTATTATCACCTCGTTGCAACTTGATTCCGAAAAACATCTGAATTACTTTCGGATGTCAGCGGAACAAATGGAGGAGATTTTGTCTATTGTCGGACCAGACCTGACGAGGCAGACAACCAATTTCGGTGATCCTATCGAGCCCAAGCAGAGGCTTGCCATTACACTCAGGTAGGCTTGTTATTCTCTGTATAATAAAAGAACCAAAAGACAGTTGTACACGAAGACATTTTTTAATAAATACCAAAACACTATTCTTTACACTAAAACAGATACATTATTCCACATAATGTTTATTTTACAACTTAACTATTTACATTTAATGCCATTATTTAAAAATTGCAGTAGGTGTGGGGTGAAGGGTCAGACAAATCCTCCAAAAATGACCTGGGAGGTTCATCTTGGGGAGGAACAGGGTGATATTGGGACCGGGCTTGGTGTGTGGGGATGTATGGGTGAAATGCAGTGGAGGTGGAAGAGTTGCTTCCTCTTATAGGGCCTGGGGTGTTCCTCTGTGCCAGCTGTCTGTCCTCCAGTTCAATAAGGTATGTCAAGAAGTGAGTTTGGGCCTGGACCTGTGCCTCACGTGATAGCCTATTTAGCCTAGGCACCAAACTCAAAGCAAAATAGTACATCCCTTGCGCAGTAGGGACATGAGGGGGGACATTTGAAGTTGGAATGGAGATGATGTCCAGTAGCTGTTGCTCAGCTTCAGTAACTACTTGTCTTCTCCTGTCATGTGCAGGTCTTGTTTGAGATGGGGTGCTTTGTCTAGTCTCTGACAGAATAGCTTGAATGCGGGGGTGTGCTGCAGAGGGACTAGCTCGGGGGTGTTGTGTTGATGTGATTGGCCCAGATGGTGGGGTGGGGGTGGTGTTAGACCTCTGTGATGTTAGAGTTGCTGTGAGCTCCACATCCTCCTCTATTGCGCTCAGATCAATGGGGTCCTGTGTGTCGTCCAGTGGCTGTACTGGATCCAGTGAACATCTTGAGCTAAAATGATAGTAACAGTGGTCATTGTGATAATTAAGTAACACTTAACTTTATACAATTAATAAACAACCTGTGTGTACATATAATGTAAACAATGAAATGTTTTTGTGCTAAGAAGTTATTCAGTATACCTACAACCGAAACAAGTAAATTAAAGTACATACTAACCTTCTTGGATGCAAATGAGGCAGCAGAAATGACATTTCTACCTCGTATTTCCATTCCTTGACTGTCCCACCTGCAGAGCCACTGGGAGGATGCTTTTGTTTTTTATGCTTTACAAAAGCATCTCTCAGGACCTTCCACCTTCTTTTGCAATCATCACCTATGAGGAGAAAATATAATCTCATCAATACTACTAACACTTTGTTGTAATATTATAAACTACTATATTATTATTACTCATATTGACAATGACATCTTTTTCTTTCTGACACAGAAACCTTGCAGCAGGAGAAAGCTTTACTAGCCTGGCCTATCAATACCATGTGGGGGCAATTACTGTGTGCTCATCTGTGCACATGACGTGCAGTGCCATTGAAAAAAGGATGATGACAACCCACATTCCTCCACCAACTGAGGACCAGTGGAAAGCCATTGCTTCCAAATTTTGGGGCAAGTGGAAATTTCCAAACTGCTTGGGTGCGATAGATGGGAAGCACATCACCATCAAAGCACCTCCCAATTCTGGAAGTCTGTTTTTCAATTATAAGAAGACATTCTCCATTGTACTTCTGGCACTTGTGGATGCAGACTACAGGTTCACCTACATTCAGGTGGGAGACTTTGGCCGGGCCAGTGACGGGGGGTGGGGGGTGGTGGGTGTACGCCTCTTCAAGGCTTGGCAGGGGCATGGAGGCCAAAACACTGAATGTGCCCGAAGACACCCCTTTACCAGGTTCAGGTGTGCAGGGTCCCATGCCCTACATCATTATCGGAGATGCGGCATTTCCTTTGAAAACGTACCTTATGAGGCCTTTCCCGGGTCATCGTCTTCCAAGGTGGCGTGAAAACTTCAATTACCGACTGTCCTCAGCCAGAATGGTAGTTGAGTGTGCCTTCGGCATCCTCACTGCAAGATGGAGGGTGTTGCTCTCGAGGCTGCAGATGACACCGGACTATTACCCCTTTTCCACCAGAATGAACCAGGTGCTAGTTCAGAGCCAGTGCTAGTGCCTGTTCGGAGTTGGTTCGACTGACGAGCCTTCTAAGAACCGGTTTGCCTTTCCACATGCTAGAGAGCCACCACACAGCCAGGTCTTATTGTATAAGCCTCATCTTTCTCAGTAACGCTAGTGAGGCAGCGGGAAACACAAACACACCAGGCTTGTTCGAGATGCATCGGCGCTGTGCAGACAGATCAGCGTATGATATCAAAATACCGCATGAGCGATTCAAAAGCATAAGGAGTCGTATGCTCTCGTTGTACTTTGATGTCATACGGCGATCGGTCTGCACAGCGCCGATGCATCTCAAACACGCCTTCCATCAACAATGGCGAATGTTGGGTTACTATTGATGCACATGGCTTTACGATCCTATTTCGGTATCAAAACACAGCGAATCCAACGCATTCGTGCAGCTCGCCGTAATTTGTATAGACGGAGATTACTATCGAGCAGCTATTAGCTCGATTAGCTGCTATTTCAAAAATGGCGGTCAGAAGTTTGTGTTCGTCTTGTTGGTCACAGTAACCCAGCCCCCAGCCGCTGACACAAGCAGTTCTTACTTCTAGACCAGCAAAGTTTTGGTGTTACTTAAGAACCACTTTTCCTGGTTCGGAGCTGGTGCTTTGGGTGTGGAAAGACAAAGAACCGATTTGAAACTAGGCTCTGGCTCCGCACCAGCACTGCCTTGGTGGAAAAGGGGTATATGTGGACACTGTAGTGATGGCTTCTTGCATCCTGCACAACTTCCTCACCAACCCATCGCAAAACCAGAGATGGCAGGACGAGGCAGAACAAACTGGAGACAAGTTGCCTATTGTAAGGAACATGGGAAGGAACAGGGGCAGCAAGGATGCCTATGAAGTGCGAGAGAAATTGAGCATTCTTCAATTCTCTGGAACGGAGCCTGTGATCACATCACAACTCACATAGTTATGGATCCATGCCATGCCAGACTTTGATGTGGGAAAGTAGTGTTCATGTGTAAATAGTTTAACAACTTGGTTTTCTGTTCTTGTATATAGTTTGTCACGTTTGTGTGTAATTTAAAACGTTTTGTGTGGCACTTCAATTAATGACCTGCAAATATCTTTTCTCTGTTCCTAATTATAAGAATTATCCTAAATAAAGAATGACATGTTGATCTCTACAAAGCAACTTATTTTATTTATATTATCACAGTCAATAGGCCTGCACTGAAAACAGCTGTGTTTCGTAGTCTGTGGGGTGATTTTTCTGTAGTATGTGGCAGATGAAACAACATATTAAACTTTTGAAATGCTAATTATATTGTTAGTACAATGTAATAGTGACAAATAATACAAAAATAACAACTTGACCTTTGCATATTCCAACAAACAAATAAAGCTTTGTAGGTCAATTAGTTAACTAATTACATGGTGAATGGATTTATGAATTTATGAAATGCAAGCAGGAGACAGCAATAAAGTGTGTGCTGGTTGACAAATAATAAAGGAGGGATAGATAACGGACCTGAAAAGATTAGTAGGCTATAGGCTACACAACAACCTATGAACATTTTTTCTACACCCTGCTCCTTCAAACTTTGATCGGAGCTGAAAGACCACATGTAGGCTACCGGTAAGTTGCCTATGACAAAACATGCACATGTAGGCTATATATTGTAAACCTACCATTACAATCAATAGCTGTGGCAACTGCGTCCCATGCCTTCTCCTTTTTTCATGGATCTTTATAACAAGGATCCTGTGGATCGTACAGTTGTCTGTTTCTCCACCTCTTCAATTAACCTGCCGTCGTCCATCGTTGCAAACTCGAAATGTAGACTTGAAAGTGTCGGATTCAACTAGAAAAAAAAGTCACGTGATTTGGATCACCCTTGTTCGACATATGGGGAGAGAGTTGTGGAAGGCCTATACTTCATGTTAAACATAAATATATAGCCTACTGATGCAGCAAAGACAAAATAGGCTACAGAATATTTCGTTCTGTATTGACAGGTGCAATATTTGAAAATCGATAATTATTATTATTTTTTTAAATTACAAATATATCTGCATTTATGTCAAAACCTAGAGACTTTCAAACATCAAAATGTCATTTATTAATATGTATTCGTGTCAAAATGACATATAAACTTATTTTCCTATTCTGTTTTGCCTGGAAACGCTTCCAACACGCTTGCGTGTCGCGTGAAAAATAGGCGTCGGTTCTATTTCTAGCATGCAGTAGGCAGTGTGCAAGCTCTAACCTGTTAACATGGGAGCCGAAATAAAAACGGACACGCCACGCAGCCAGTGTGTAGCCGGCCTTACAATAGGAAACGTGGACCAGTACTCTAGGTTCGTAGGGAGCAGCAGTGAGAGATTGAATGAACAGACAGACAACAAGGGTAAATTCAAATTATGTTGAAAAGTTTATATTAAGGAAAATGATAAATGCTGAAATGAATTAACTGTTATTTGTTTCTCTTTCAGGAAAAAACTGAAACAGCAGAAAAAAAAAAAAGATGAATGGAATACAATTAAATTACTAATTGTCAATAAATGTGGAAAAAAGCAATTAAATTGGTTTTTCTAAGAGTTATTTATTCCATCTCTTTTTGAAATCTAGATGTATAATTTATTACCTCTAGTTTAACTCCTAGTTTAATTTTCTTTTTCCTATTTATCTTTTAGCTTTCTAATTACTTATTGGAACTAATTGTAGGTTTCTTAATTGAAATCTACACTGGTTTAGTCACACTCTTTTACGTACTCGTAAATATGATATTCAAATTAACAGTTCAACTCACAGAAACAAAAAATAAAAATTACATTTCAATTATTTCAAACAATAACACCTTATCTCTCAAATAAACCAATACAGGGCAATAAACAATGAATCAAGTGATAAAGAAACAATTCAACTGTCAGTATAGGTAAGCAGTTCACCGATCAGTAGATTCAGTAGTGTATTTTCAAATACCGGTCTCTGAATTCAAGAGGAAAAAACAATCGTCCATACCCCCGTGAGACGTTAGAGGCCTACCGTTGTGCTGAACAGAAAGAACAGACAACTGTCGATTGAGAAGAGAAAAGAGTCCGACATCAGTTCACCCTGGTATCCAGCACAGTTGTTTTCCTCCATCCGGGGAAACTGAGCAGTGAATCCGCTGAAATCCTTTGATGGTTTCATTTTAGACAAGATTCGCTGAGAGGCTCGCCATCTTGCTCAACGCGGTGATGAGCTCAGTCCGTGTCATCGCCGTGTCCACGATGAAAACACTTAAAAAAAATGCAAGATCAGTTCAGTTCAAACAAAATAAATATCTTTCTAGACGTTGTCTAGTTTAAAATCACAATCACTGTTGTTTTCTCTCAAACTATCTGCCGATCTTTCTGTGCTCAAATCTCTGTCTTTCCGCGCGCTTATGACATCATCCGCTTCCTTCCCTTTCGCTGATAGGTCGGCAGTGAACTCCACCTCACCCTCTCTTAAAGGAACATAAAATTCAAATACATTTCTTACATTTACAATATGAGAAAAATAACAGCAAAAAGAAAACACTTTCGGATCATTTATGAAAAAAAAAGTTTAACTTTGCATTTCTGAATTTAGTTAATTTACTTTTCTCTTGTTTTTAGTAACCCCTCCGGCTTACTATTATTTTACAGACACACTATTACAGACACACAAGCACATGTAAGAGCAGAATCTATCAAAAATACAAGATTTTGACCTCACTGTGTCCACTGACCCGGATGTCAGAGGTCACTGCTTAGATGATGTCTAGGCCTTTTGAAAACATCAAATCAGAAAAAAATCTATACAATTTTCATAAGAAATGATGTCCATCTTTCAGCATCAACAAATTGCCCTTTTAAAAAAATTTTCGCCTGCCAGATTGAACATCTGTACTCAATATGCAATCAAAAGTAACAATAATCTATTGAAAGGCATCAATAGTTCTGTATTGCATAAATGGATGTTGACTTGACCCTGCAATGTTGGAGGTGACACAGAGATCATTACATTAGTGGATTAACAGGCCAGGGCTTATCCTCTAGCCCCCTTCACAGGACTCCTGTCATTTAGAGGACGACGCCTCCGAAAACTCATTACCCAATTCAATATGCAAATGATTCGATTTTCACAGAAACCCAGTTTTCCAGGATTACTTTGCCAGCCCCCCTGAGGCCTGCATCTAAGACTCAATTCTGTTGCTCAGCGAATCGATAACACTGTGCCAGAGTCAGCACATGTCAGAACTTCTAATGCACCGAGGAGAGAGCCACCAAAGTTCTTGCCTTGACGCAAAAAAAACCTGTCACTGCCTTGACTTTATGTGCAGAACTGCATTTACCACAGAGTAGATCTGAACTAGCTGTCCTTAAGCTTTTTGCATCTATGATACATTACAGCCAGATGTCAATTTATGGTTTGGGCTAATGAAATTAAATTCACCTGGAGGAAACGTTTTTATGTTCTTAGAGCAGCCAAAAGTGCTTTAACAAGATAATTATTAATACATGGAAATCTGAAGTAAACGGGTTTGGCTTCAGGTTGTCAAAGTGAGCAAATAAAGGATGGACTTTAATTGCTCTTAAAAAAGTGTGTGTGTGTGTGTATATATATATATATATATATATACACAGTGGGGAGAACAAGTATTTGATACACTGCCGATTTTGCAGGTTTGCCCACTTACAAAGCATGTAGAGGTCTGTAATTTTTATCATAGGTACTCTTCAACTGTGAGTGACGGAATCTAAAACAAAAATCCAGAAAATCACATTGTATGATTTTTAAGTAATTAATTTGCATTTTATTGCATGACATAAGTCTTTGATACATCAGAAAAGCAGAACTTAATCTTTGGTACAGAAACCTTTGTTTGCAATTACAGAGATCATACGTTTCCTGTAGTTCTTGACCAGGTTTGCATACACTGCAGCAGGGATTTTGGCCCACTCCTCCATACAGACCTTCTCCAGATCCTTCAGGTTTCGGGGCTGTCGCTGGGCAATACGGACTTTCAGCTCCCTCCAAAGATTTTCTATTGGGTTCAGGTCTGGAGACTGGCTAGGCCACTCCAGGACCTTGAGATGCTTCTTACGGAGCCACTCCTTAGTTGCCCTGGCTGTGTGTTTCAGGTCGTTGTCATGCTGGAAGACCCAGCCACGACCCATCTTCAGTGCTGTTACTGAGGGAAGGAGGTTGTTGACCAAGATCTCGCGATACATGGCCCCATCCATCCTACCCTCAATACGGTGCAGTCGTCCTGTCCCCTTTGCAGAAAAGCATCCCCAAAGAATGATGTTTCCACCTCCATGCTTCACGGTTGGGATGGTGTTCTTGGGGTTGTACTCATCCTTCTTCTTCCTCCAAACACGGCGAGTGGAGTTTAGACCAAAAAGCTCTATTTTTGTCTCATCAGACCACATAACCTTCTCCCATTCCTCCTCTGGATCATCCAGATGATCATTGGCAAACTTCAGACGGGCCTGGACATGCGCTGGCTTGAGCAGGGGGACCTTGCGTGCGCTGCAGGATTTTAATACATGACGGCGTAGTGTGTTACTAATGGTTTTCTTTGAGACTGTGGTCCCAGATCTCTTCAGGTCATTGACCAGGTTCTGCCGTGTAGTTGTGGGCTGATCCCTCACCTTCCTCATGATCATTGATGCCCCACAAGGTGAGATCTTGCATGGTGCCCCAGACCGAGGGAGATTGACCGTCATCTTGAACTTCTTCCATTTTCTAATAATTGCACCAACAGTTGTTGCCTTCTCACTCATCATACAATGTGATTTTCTGGGTTTTTGTTTTAGATTCCGTCTCTCACAGTTGAATTGTACCTATGATAAAAATTACAGACCTCTACATGCTTTGTAAGTAGGAAAACCTGCAAAATCGGCAGTGTATCAAATACTTGTTCTCCCCACTGTATATACAGTGGGGAGAACAAGTATTTGATACACTGCCGATTTGGAACATTTGGAACATGCCGATTTGGACATGGATTAAAATCCTGGGAGGCATTTAGAGCCCAGGAGTTCCTAATGCTTCGTAAATTTGTTTTACTGTAGGTTTGTTGTTTTGTCCTTGAGAACATTTCCAGAATGATTCCTTTTAGAGTAAGATCCTACTGTGATGTTCCTAAAAGATTCCCTAGAATAAAGGTGATGATAAACAGGGCAACTTTTTGAGCAATTTTGCCGTCAATGGGCAACCAGGTAAGACACAGAGCCCACGACCGATCTAAAGTATCCAGATAGAAATTTGTTGCCCATTCTCAATGGGAAATTGCCCAAGCAACATCGCTCGACAACACTGCCCGGCAACATTGCTCAAAAAGTTGCCCCGTGTATTATCACCTTAAAAGTATTTATACAGTGGTGGTCAGAATTATTGGCATTCCTGGTAAATATGATCAAATATGGCTGTAAAAATAAATCTGCATTGTTTATCCTTTTGATTTTCCATTAAAAAAAAATTCACAAAAATCAAACCTTTCATTGAAGTAAAAGAATTGAAAGTGGGGGGAAAATCACATTATGAAATAAATGCTTTTCTCCAAAACACGTTGGCCACAATTACTGGCACCCCTAGAATTTTTTTATGAGTAAAATATCTCTGAAGTATATTCCCATTAATATTTACATTTTTAGCACACCGGGGTGAACATAAATTGTCTATGTCTTCTTGTTTCACAGGAATATATGAGGAAACACAAAGGCCAAATTCCCTTAATCATTCATCACAATGAGTAAAACCAAAGAATATAGTTCTGATGTGCAGCAAAAGATTGTTGAGCTTCACAAAATAGAAAGTGGCTCTAGGAAAATAGCTAAAGCATTGAAAATTCCCATTTCCACCATCAGGGCAATAATTAAGAAGTTCCAATCAACTAAAGATGTTACGAATCTGCCTGGAAGAGGACGTGAGTCTATATCATCCTGATGCACAAAGACTCTCCAAGGGTCACAGATGGAGAATTGCAGAGATTAGTTGAGGTTTGGGGTCAGAAAAAATCAAACAACCCTACATCAGCACATGTTGTTTGGGAGGGTTTCAAGAAAAATCCTCCTCGCTCATCCAGAAACAAACTCCAGTATATTCAGTTGTCAGACACGACTGGAACTTCAAACGGGACCTGGTTCTGTGGTCAGATGAAACTTAAAAAAGAGCTTTTTGGCAGCAAACACACCAGATGGGTTTGGTGCAAACAGGGATAAAAAGTACCCCATGCCCACGGTTAAAAATACCGCTGGATCTTTAATGTTGTGAGCCTATTTTTTTTTGCTGGAGGTCCTGGACATCTTGTTCAGACACATGGTGGGTTCTAGCAAATACCAACACAACAATC
Organism: Coreius guichenoti; assembly: GCA_039654105.1. Classification (NCBI taxonomy): domain Eukaryota; kingdom Metazoa; phylum Chordata; class Actinopteri; order Cypriniformes; family Gobionidae; genus Coreius; species Coreius guichenoti. The sequence goes on along the minus strand of CM077191.1, from coordinate 4,000,070 downwards.
AAAACCTGGCGGCCTCTGCTAGAAATCTTATAATGGGCCGTGGTTGGATCTTCCATCAGGACAACGATCCAAAACAAACATCAAAATCAACACACAAATGTGTCACTGAGCACAAAGTGAAGCTTCTGCCATGACCATCCCAGTCCCCTGACCTGAACCCTATAGAAAATGAGTGATGAACTGAAGAGAAGAAGCACCAACATGGATCTGGGAATCTGAAGGATCTGGAGAGATTCTGTATGGAGGAATGGTCTCTGATCTCTTGTCAGGTGTTCTCCAAACTCATCAGGCGTTATAGGAGAAGACTCAGAGCTGTTATCTTGGCAAAAGGAGGTTGCAAAAAGTATTTAATAAAAGGGTGCCAATAATTGTGGCCAACGTGTTTTGGAGAAAAGCATTTATTTCATAATGTGATTTCCTCCCACTTTCAATTCTTTTACTTCAATGAAAGTTTAGATTTTTTGCGAATTTTTTTAAATTAAAGACCAAAGGGATAAACAATGCAGATTTATTTTTACAGCCATCTTTGATCATATTTACCTTTTATCAGCACTGTCTTTTAGACTTACTGCTTTGATTTGCCAAGAATAATGGTGACTTGCCAATTGCAATGATTGAGACAGTGATTTTGTTTTTTTGTTTTCTTTTTTCTTTTCAGAAGTGTTGGATACAGGCTGTAACTGTTGTATTTTACCATCTTTATGAATCAAAATCCAGTTTATATTGAGAATCTGTATGAAATTAATTAAATTAAATATCTCATACTTACAAAGGCTAATGCATATTGTCAATTTAAAAACATCTAATGGGAATTAGATGTTTTTATGCAAATTTTTGCATAAACCCCATGCATTTTTATCAATTTTCAGGCAATGTTGGCATATTTGTTATGAGTAATTTGCCGCTGTATTGAAACAATATGCAAAATTCTGAAGTCATTGTTGAAGCAAGATACATTATTCAATAAAATCATCAATCGCTATACTCTCTAATTTGCCTGTGATTAAGGAGCAGAATTAATTAGCTCATTATAATTGCTGATGATCAACGTCCTAGCAATAAAACCTCTAATGGCAAAGTGATTACTTGTGACATATTTTCCCATCTAAAGCTATTTGTTCTGTATCCTTTGGAGGGAACGCAAGCGATCAATACCATTTACCATGCAGCTCTGGTTACGCTACGGACCACACACTCATGCTAAAACGTCCGCTAAAGTCTATGATATTTCATTTTCTCATGCCCTTTGTGTAATTTATAATCCTCACTTCTAGACCTAATGTTATTTGAGAGCCGGGTGGCAAAATAGAGACAAATGGAGGGTTGGGAACATTAAAAGAAACTAATTAATAGCACAGAAGAAGTGAAACTTGTGATATTGGGGGCTGAGAGTGAATTTATTATGCCACAAATCTGGGGCAGGGAAGGAGTGCCAAAAGTGAATAGGAATCAAGGAAATAAAGCCTAGGTTCAGTGCTCACGTGTCAGACGAAACAAAGTGAATACTAATCACCTTGAGTGCCTCTCTGTGCTAATGGGAGCTATAACTCCGGTTTAGTTGCAAGCTGCTTTCTCGTGTTAATAGCTAATTATGTAGAGCTAGCGACAGAGACCCTCCATTTAAGGAAGGTCTGAAAAGACGAGCGAACTTGGTCTGCTGAGCACAAATGGCTGTGAATGCCAAGGATTTGTGCTTTTGAACACTAAACTGCAAATATAAAGTAAATGGGTGGATCTTTAATTAGAGACACTACTTGAACTATTGAAAAATCTTGTTTCATCTGTGTTAAAATATTCCTTACATGACATAAAACATGACACGTGTAATGACATTTTTTTTTCTTTTTGGAGAAAAAGTTTAATAACTAATGGACTTTCTAACACAACATATTTGTTTGATCAGTAAATTATCTTTGAACTTACAAAAAAGGTTTGTTTTTTAATTCAAATGATCAAATAATGCAGCTATCAAATATTATTCATATTTAACTTTATATTATTAATATACTAAATCTTAAAATTAGTGAAATTTCTGATGTTTAAACTAGGACTCTCCTCGCCTGGAAGAGATTTATATGATTAAAAAATATTTTCTCTCTCTCTAAAATGCTTGTTGTGACGGTAATGACAGCACTTCTTTGTTATTAAAAAAACTGGACATGCATATACCAAATGTACTGGGGGGGTACTGGGGGGGTATATTGTAATTTTAAAATTAAAATTAATTTTCTAAGTAAAAATTAGAAACCTCTATTTTAACAAGGGGGAAGTAAAAAAATCTGGAGAGGAGATAATCCCTAAAAACAGAAATTTTTGCATATGTAACATTTAAACTTTCTTAAAAATTAGGAAAAAAAAGTCATTCAAAAGATAAAAAAAAAAAGTTTACTTGAACTATTGAAAAATCTTGTTTCATCTGTGTTGAAACATGACGGATATACACGTGTAATGGTAATGACATTTTTTCTTTTTGGAGAAAAAGTTTAATAACCACTGGACTTTCTAACACAACATATTTGTTTGATCATTAAATTATCTTTGAACTTACAAAAAAGTTTATTTTTTAATTAAAATGATCAAATAATAAACAGTTTGGTAATGACACCTAATGCAGCTATCAAATATGCATATTCATCATATACATATCATTTAACTTCATATTATTAATATAAATAACATTTATAATAATTATTAATATACTAAAGTTTTAGAACAATTTCTGATGTTTAAAGTAGGACTCTCCTCGCCTGGAAGAGATTTACATGATTAAAAATATTTTTTTCTCTCTCTCTAAAAATTTTGTGACGGTAATGACATTATTTTTTGTTATAAAAAAAAAAAAAACTGGACATGCATATACCAAATGGACTGAAAAAAAATTATTTAAGTGAAAATATTTTGATATATTTATTTTAGAGGGGAAAGTTAAAAAAATCTAGAGCGGAGACAAAAAAATTCAGAAAAATATAATTTTTTGCGTATGTATCATTTAAACTTTCTTTAAAATTATGAAAAAAGTCATTAAAAAAAAGCTACAAAAAAAGCTATTTTAATCTTCTCTAAAAGTAGACTAAAAGTTTAAGCACAGAGGACAGAAAAGTTCCCCTAATTGAGGAATCACCCATATATAAACACATACCGAGCAAATACTGGGATGTATTCAATTCCAAACAACCATCTGCAGGAGAAAATACTGAATAAACAACATAATTAGATGATAACTAGTTTGAATCATAACATTTAGCAGTTTATCAGGTTGTTTAGTTTAACAGCAGGATAGTTTGCATGTTTTTTACAGCAAATCCTCACAGATTGATTGGAGCACGGATATGAGAGGGATTCTTTACAGGCAAAAGGGGTTTTATGTTAGAAACTATAAAACTAATCATTCCAGAGATTATGGACACAAAACGCTCTCCGAAAGAGACATTGGGGCTCTAATGTCAGTGAAATTATGCTGCAGTAGGAGGCAGTAGAATGTGAAAGGAAATAGAAATGGGTCTCACAGTCATTTCGTGTCATTATCACGGTCTCCGGTGGACTGAAGTTCAATGCAAGGACAAACACCAGAACCTCATCTGCCGATAGTGAAAGATGGAGACCAATCTTTGAAGAAGCTGTGATGAATAATGTCCTGTTGACTGTGTGGATGGAAAGACAAACACATTGGATTGCAATTAAAACACTATTGATTGTGGTTTCTGTGGGGTCTGGTGGAAAGTCAAGCTGATAAAGGCGTTTCTTAAGTGGGATAAAGATGGGATAAATTATGTGGGATACCACACATTTAAAAGCTGCTATTTTGAATAACCATGTCTGATTGTGGATAAGGTTGGGGCATTATAACTTTCTTTCTTCTGTGGAACACAAAAGTAGATGCAAATTAGAAAATGCACGTAGCTCTTTTCTACACAAGAAAAGTTAATAGGAACAGACACAGTTGAGCTCCAAAAATGACATAAAAGCATCATTAAATATCGTAAATATAGTCTAAATGACATATGCACCATATTGGGTGAACTAAACACTCTAAATAATAAGATAAAGGCTCATTTTCGTGTGTAATCTGGCATACAAAACGAACATATCACTCCATCTTCGTTCCAGCCACATGACAGGTCTTTAAGCAAGCCGAGATAGCTGTGTAACTCAAATATAATCACGTTAGCTGAGCCACAGGGACAATCACCGAAATCATGTTTCAGCGGGTTTGTGTAATGAGAAATATTGGTATGTTTACTTAACTTCCTTGATTTCGGCAATGATCACTGACAGCAGCACTTTAACAGAGATGTATCTGCTCTGTCTGTAGCAAATATGACTAATTGCAGATGGTTTATCTAGCAGATGGAAGGATGATTTAGCTGTGATAAAAAATAAATTTCAGACATAGCGTAAATGTTTATAAAGTGTTTTTTAAAGAATTACACATCATGCAGAGTAAAGATTGTTTACTTTTATTAGATTGAACACCACAGATCCTTTTTTTTTATTTTGAGCTAACCACTTTTTTGATAGAGAGAGAAGAACAAGAAACAGTTTTCTATCAGAACCAGCATTAACTTCTTGAGCAATCTGAGCTACAGTAGCTCGTCTGTTCGATCGGACCACACGGGCCAGCCTTCACTCCCCACGTGCATCAATGAGCCTTGGCCGCCCATGACCCTGACTCCGGTTCACCACTGTTCCTTCCTTGGACCACTTTTGATAGATACTGACCACTGCAGACCGGGAACACCCCACAAGAGCTGCAGTTTTGGAGATGCTCTGACCCAGTCGTCTAGCCATCACAATTTGGCACGTGTCAAACTCGCTCAAATCCTTACGCTTGCCCATTTTTCCTGCTTCTAACACGTCAACTTTGAGGACAAAATGTTCACTTGCCGCCTAATATATCCCACCCACTAACAGGTGCCATGATGAAGAGATAATCAGTGTTATTCACTTCACCTGTCAGTGGTCATAATGTTATGCCTGATTGGTGTATATTACTAATGCTGTCAATCGATTAAAAAAAATAACGAATTAATCACACATTTTTTCTGTAATTTATTAAAACATTGGATATAAACATTGGATATATTGTAATAATTTCACAGTTACTCTCCAAATTAATGTAGAAACAACTTAAAGACAGTACATTATAAATATTTGTTGTAATGGCATCTTTTTATGAATTAAAGATTTTGAATTTTTTTTATGAATTATCACTGATACTAATACTGCTACTGATGTTTTTTAGACATTTAACATTACAGTATAAGTGAAAGCTATCAATTTATTAGGCATTTATTAGGCTTTAAAAAATAACACGTGTCATGCACATCTCATTTTCTCACAACTCTTTAAGTTCATTTAAGACGTTATTTAACTCAAGACTGCTCTTATGAAAATACTCAACAATAATTCTGTGTGTTATTGTTTGTTCAAGCGCGAAAGAACTCAATTGTGGTGTGTGTGTCACATAGACAGGACATTCACAGACAGCGCATTCTCTTTTGACGAGTTTAAAAGCATTTGCATGAATAAGAGTATGATCATATAATGTAACGCTATATATTGAATTAGTATTAGTGCTGTCAAACGATTAATCGTGATTAATCACATCCAAAATAAAAGTTTGTGTTTACATAATATATGTGTGTGTACTGTGTAATCGCGAGTAATCGTTTGACAGCCCTAATTAGTATATAACACATTTATGTAATTTATTATATTATATACTTGTCACGTGTATGTTCTGTTTTGGTTTAGTTGTAGTTCCTGTTTCATTTGTTCCCATTTTCCTGCCACTAGTTAGTTTCCTTAGTTCTTGATTATGTTACGCACCTGTTTCAGTTTCGGTTGATTAGCCTCCTTTGTGTATTTAAGCTTTCAATTCTCTCAGTTCTAATCGTCTACGATTTACAGTATATGGCTGTGTTGCTAAACTTTTTTCCAAGTGATCTCCTGTGTGTTTCTTTGTTTGGATTATATGATTAAAGACTGTTTTTTTTTAATCAGTTATTAATATTTTGCTGGTTCTCTCTTGTTTTTGTGTGTGTTCATAATTTCTTTGTATGACAGCCTGGCCAAAAATGTCTGCACAATCTGGCATGTTTCATTGCGTTATCACAAATAAAGCAATTGACACCAAGCACAACTATGCAATATGCTTACAAAGTCTTTTTTTAAATAATATTTGAATAAAGGGTGAAGATGTCAATTTTCTTAGGCCGGACATCACTTTTGGCCACTACTGTTGATGAAAAGTTGAACAACACCTTTCAACCTTTTCAACATCCCCACATTGAACCCTTGCACATCCAATGACACTTCCACAAACACACACACACCACTGAGCTTTACAAGACCCGATACTGGTCATGAAGGAATGGTTTAAATCTCAATGGAGGGCGTTCGCCAAGTTCCTGCCATTTCTCATTCATGTGCGAGAAAAGTGTGGAGTGACACGAAGGATGTCAGTCCCCTGACACTGAAGTGCGGAGTCATTACCAGAAAGGTCACTCTGCCTCAGATCCGTCTTTAACCTAGACTGTCGACTTCCAATCCTTTTAAGCTGTTTGGTTAAAGTTAATTAGTTTGTTTCGGGAATCTAGCTGCTGTCTAGTTTGGTATTTACAGTTTTTTTTGACGTCTTTTGAAGTGCTAACCATCCGTCTCCCGTTTTAACCCTGTCCCTGCAGTGGCATTGTGAAAAGGACATTACATTCCCAAATGGTTTGTCTTTGAGTAAGAGGGGCTGACATTTGGCACAATATTAAAAATCCCATAAAATCGACACAGTCTGAAATTCTCACTCAAAGTCTTAAATGACTTTTTGGAGCTGCTGAAGGGGCGATAAAAATCTGGAGCCCATAATCAGAAAATTACCTGATGGACAAGAAATGCCCTTTAACTTGAATTATCGGGCTCATTTTCATTATGTGACTGCTTATCTGATGCCCTGATGATGCTGACTACGTACATAAGTGCAAATTTCAACTAGAAAAATGTTTTTAAAAATAAAAAGTAGATGAACAAGAAAAAAATAGATACATTTTATATTTTATATATATATATATATATATATATATATAGAGAGAGAGGGGGGGGGGGACGTACGGATGGACAGACTAGATAGATAGATGGACGGATGGATGGATGGACAGATGGATGGATGGACAGACTAGATAGATAGATAGATAGATAGATGGACAGATGGATTGGATGGACAGACTAGATGATGGATGGATGGATGGATGGATGGATGGATGGATGGATGGATGGATGGATGGATGGATGGATGGATGGATGGATGGATGGATGGATGGACAGATGGATTGGACGGACAGATGGATTGGACGGACAGATGGATAGATAGATAGATGGACAGATGGATTGGATGGACAGACTAGATGATGGATGGATGGATGGATGGATGGATGGATGGACAGATGGATTGGACGGACAGATGGATGGATGGATGGATAGATAGATAGATAGATAGATAGATAGATAGATAGATAGATAGATAGATAGATAGATAGATAGATAGATAGATAGATAGATAGATAGATAGATAGATGGACAGACTAGATAGATAGATAGATAGATAGATAGATAGATAGATAGATAGATAGATAGATAGATAGATAGATAGATAGATAGATAGATAGATAGATAGATAGATAGATAGATAGATAGATAGGCATGTAAATAATAAAATAGAGATTCACTTAAAATACATCATTCATTAGGCATCTCACAATCCTGATTTTCATCAAAAGACTAATTTTCACCAGCAGTTCCAACAGGACAGGGATATGACTACAAACAATGTTATTTTGGTGGTGGAACTGTTGCTTGCTAATAAATCATAATTTTCCACAGATTACTGTTTGTTCGGTTGTAAAATAAAACCCCAAAAAATATTGAGTGAGAGTCAGAATCGATAGTTGTCATTAATTCAGAGAGGAGTTCAGCTCAGGGTATTGAGTTTTTCATTACTGTGGTGAGATTTTACACATCTTACCATTTCAGTCTTGGAGAGCACAAAGAACGCAAAAAAACCTCCCAAAAAAAACCTTAAAATAAAGCACTTGTGGGCTGATGTTTGACACTTAAATAATGAACTAATAAACCTTTATTGACTTTGGAGTATTAAAAATGTCAGCCTAATCTAAAATAAAATTAAAGGTGCTGAAATGACACTTGAGCTGTCTAAAGCTACATTTATTTACATTATACAAACACAGGTTAGATACAAAAATCTCTTAAAAAAATAAAGCCACATGAGACATATTTGGAGTAAGGAAAAGCATTATAACAGATGAGGAGTATATTTTCATTATGAGTTACTGTAATCTTCCAGTCTTTGCAATTGTGACCCGTAACAAATGCATCATAAGTAATGTACAAAGCAATCATGCTCTAGCAGTGAGTATGTAAATGGGTTTATAGCTTTACAAAAGATTTATTGCCACTGTTCAGTGATGAGGAAAAATTTAATTGTAACGTAAACAATTAAGGAAGTCAGTGTTAACTCAATCTTGAATGTACCTCTAGCAAATAGTCACTCATGTGATTTAGTTTAAGGACCCTGAATTTAATTACCACTCTCTGTCCGTTATCTCCATATTTTAATTTAATTAGCAGCCTGCTGAACAAAACCAAAATAAAAAGCACTCAACTCATTAAGAGGAGAACAGCAGTTGTTTCACAGGAGGTATGTGAATGTGCTCCTTAATGTCTACAGTCAAATCGTGATGATACCTGCATGATGCATTAGCTTTTATGAAGTAGCCATGTGCTGTTAAAAATGATGTGTTTGTATATTTAAATACAAACGTAGAGAACAGTTTGCATGGCTTTTAATGAGCTGAGTGTATTTACTTAATTATTTTGAATTTATATTCATGACTCAACTTAAAATGTCAAGTTGCCATGACTTAAAATCTGTCATAATTATTACAATTACGCATTAAATAACTTAGGGATTCTAAAGTTGTATAAGCTTATAGATCTATGTAATTTCCCTTTATTTACATGGTTCTAAATAGTTGAAAACAATTTCAATTTCATTAAAAATAAGCAATAATATTATATAAAATATGGTATCATTTTTTTATTCAACAAATAACTATACATATTTCCTTTCTTCCCAAACATTAGATGTACTTTTCAGGGGTTTTTCAGTGCGATCAACGCCGCCTACATCATTGCAATGTTGGCCCCGCCCACTGGTGTGTTAGTGACATGACGAGTAGAGACGAACGGACTAAAAATAACATTACCTTCCAAAGGATCCTAATTCTAGGATTGTGGTTATTTAAAGGAGTCATAACACACACAGTTTCTGCCAGTCTCATGTTAATCTTGAGTACCTATAGAGTAGTGTTGCATCCTTCATATCTCAGAGGAGTCTTTAGTTTTATTATATTTATAAAAGACAGATACGCTGTACCGATTCTTTTCGAAAACAGCCAAACTCGTGATGGCGTGCAGTGGGCGGAGCTAAAGAATCTTGAGCGCGCACACACACCTATGACACACACACACACACACACAATACATCATGGCATTATCCCTGGATAACTTTCGATTCACTACACGTTCGTGTTGTTTACATTATATGCGCTTACACGCACCGATTGCCAACAAAACAGACATTTGATGCAGTTTCACTCACCGCCTGAGGTTTCGACTCATGACCGGGAACAAACAAACATACTTGCAGAACTCCGTTGCTGCTCCGGAAAAACAAATTGCATCCACTGTTTCCTTAACGGTGGGTTATTTGGGAAGCTGAACAAGGTTATCTTTCCCTCACAACCAAAAACACACTTCTTTAGTGACATTGTTGGTTTCGTGGTCTAAAAACAAAATGACAGGGCTGCCGACGACTCCCATAATCCGAACGAAGCTCATTAATGGGAGCGCTCTTGCTCTCACTCTGGTTGATGTGCACACACGCTCATCCGGGAGAAGTGCCCATTCAAGGAATTCCGCCCTTTATGACGTCATACAGGGCCATACTCGAAAAACTTTCCGAAACTTGTTCGAATCCTGAAGGAGTGTATTTGGCACAGAAATACTCCATCATACGTCCAACTCATTTTTTGAAATGTTGGCCATGTTTAGCATGAGAATCCAACTCTTTAACAGTGTAAATAACTCAGAATGTATGAAATAGCATTAGACCCCCCCCCCCCCCCCCCCAATAATTTATCGGTGTGTTTCTGTGCAGATCTATAAATTGAGTGCCATTTGTTTAGACCATGCTTAATTTATATTTCTCCCACTGCCAAGCAAGCACTTTAGTCACTGATATGGCAGGCCTGTTCCTCCGCTTCCCGCTGACCCTGTCTGCCTTGATCACTGCAGGCTTCCACTGTCTACCTGCTCTATCTCCTGGGCCTGGGCTATTTCAGTTCAGCTGACAGCAAGACACTTCAGTATGGGGTCTCCCTTGAATGTTTGTTTCACAACAAAAGCCTGCCGTTAAAAAACAGAAATCAAGCATAAAGACGTGATTCAATATTCAAACCATGAGCAAACAAGTCACATACTTGAAGCTGTGATTACACTTTTTGTGTCAATGTTAAAATGCTCTGCCCTTTTTTAACAATAGCTAAATTCTCCCAAAACCCAACTTACATGGCAAGGATGATGGGGCAGAATCAGGTTGGGCATTATGTCTGTGTTCCCCTGGAAACAGTGACACACACAGCCTGTTCAGAATGCCAGACGCTTTACCTCCATAATGCACTGCTCACCACACAAACACATCTGCTCGAGAAAAACTCCATACCGCTCTTGCCAGGGAAGCTTTCCCAAAACTGCCTTGCTTTCATGCTTTTTCAACTTTATTTCTATTTTAACTCTTGTGGAAATGAACCATGGCTTTGCTACACTAGTTTACCAAACTGTGGTTATACAAATGGTAATCAATCCATCTAAAAAAAAAAAAAAAAACATGGTTACTACACTTTTACTCCAATAAAACCATGGTTAATTTTTGTAAGGGAAGAAGGTGGAGTGTGATTCCTCAAGCCTCAATTTTTTTTGTTTTGTTTGGCTGTTCCCATTATTTTTTAAATGTGGCCATTATCAGATGCACAAAAGAACAATAGCAAATATGGCACTCAGCACGTCATACTGAAGTCAGCATTTACGCATTTACTCGTTTATTTATAAGGTGATGTAATGATCTACAGCAAAACAGAGAGAGCTTTGGTGATAGCTAAGAAAATATTGAACACCTCAGGTCCGACTCACCCTGCTGTGTGCGGGCCTCGAACATGGGTCTCGGGCGTGGGAGGCAGATGCTCTAACAAGGAGGCTAAAAAAACACAGTCTCTAACGTCAGTCGCTAGTGCGCCTCTTGAGATCAGGGGAGTGAGGTTTATCTGCACAGCTCTTTACTAGCTGGCCTCCATTACACTCACCCCCCTAAACCTCACTCACATCCGGGTCAAGGCACCAATGTAACCCCTCAGGTCCGACTCACCCCACTCTGTGTGGGCCTCGAACATGGGTCTCCGGCGTGGGAGGCAGGTGCTCTAACAAGGAGGCTAAAAAACACAGTCTCTAGCGTCAGTCGCTAGTGCGCCTCTTGAGATCAGGGGAGTGAGGTTTATCTGCACAGCTCTTTACTAGCTGGCCTCCATTACACTCACCCCCCTAAACCTCACTCACATCCGGGTCACGGCACCAATGTAACCCCTCAGGTCCGACTCACCCCACTCTGTCTGGGCCTCGAACATGGGTCTCCGGCGTGGGAGGCAGGTGCTCTAACAAGGAGGCTAAAAAACACAGTCTCTAGCGTCAGTCGCTAGTGCGCCTCTTGAGATCAGGGGAGTGAGGTTTACCTGCACACCTCTTTACTAGCTGGCCTCCGTTACACTCAACCCCCTAAACCTCACTCACATCCGCGTCACGGCACCAATGTAACCCCTCAGGTCCGATTCGCCCCGCTCTGTGCGGGCCTCGATCACGGGTCTCCGGCGTGAGAGGCAGGTGCTCTAACAAGGAGGCTAAAAAAAACTCTAGCGAGTCTCTAGCGTCAGTCTTTAGCGTCAGTCACTAGTGCGCCTCTTGAGATTAGGGGAGTGAGGTTTACCTGCACACCTCTTACTAGCTGGCCTCCGTTACACATATTCAGTGACAAAAGAACAACTGGTGTGTAAAATCCTAGGAATGAATCCTATCAGTGCAGACTTGTGACGAATGTTAATCTAGAATGGCGATTTTTCATTGGAAACCTTTTTCATATAGTTTTTTTTGCTATTTTTTGCCTTTATTGCAACTCTTTAGTTTTCGCTTGGTTTTGAGGAGCCACTAAGTAGCGATATTATTAATGTAACTGCACTGTAAAAAAAAAGAAAAAGATAAAAATAAAAAAATAAAACGGATAATGCCGTGGCAGAAGATTACCAGTACCTTTTTCTGTTAAGTTTACAGACTTTTCCTTCAGCCCTAAAACACAATGCAATGCAATGGGTAATTCAAAACATGTATAAGACTTCTATGAAAAATAAATACTGTTCACCAAGCTTACGATTAAATTTCATATTTGAAATCACCAATGAAATCGGACAACTGTTTAAAAAAATTCGTTTCTAAATGCTCATATCATGACAAAACACGGCATTTTTGTTTTGCAGTTTTCAGGCTAATTCAGTCAGATTTGTGAACAAATCATTTAGAGTTGTTTTGTGACTTCAACTGATTCAATGTGAAAAGATAAGATTCAGAAGAAGGGTACGTTTACATGACAACGATGTACTAAAAACGGAACATGCCTTTTTGCATACAGACGACAACATTGTCAAAACGATCCCCATTCACACAGATCCACAAAGACGACTATAAACACTGTATTATTCATGCCAGGCCAGTAGTTGGCGATGTCACTTTTTAAAGAAACACTACACGCCTATAAACATGTGATATGTATGCGCATGACGTCACCATTTTCACAAATTGTGCAGTTTATGCGGAGACAAAGTTATCGTTTTCAAAAGTTTGTTTTCAGGCCCACGAAGCGATGTCGTTGTGTAAATGAACGACCAAAACACATAAAAAAAGTGTTCCGTTTTTAGTTGAAAACGGCCCTTGATTTGTTCACTAACGAGGGCTTTAAATTGAGTACCTTCTAACAAATAACTTGTAGAAAGAAACATATTTAAAGAATTTCCCCCACAATATTTCTGCTATTTTTATTTCTTCATTTCTAAGGGAAAAAAGAAATAAATTAAGAGAAAATCTGTGACTTCCCATTTACTTGATAATGATTACGATGACAGATCAGGCACTTACTGCAACATACGGTAAAACTGGCACTGAGGCAGGCATGAGACAGGACAACTTAATTCATAGAGGAGATGGAGTGCAATATCTGTTGCCCTTGCATCAACCTGTCAGAGAAACTTAAAGTGATGGACTCTTTATCCTCAAAAAGGCTCTGTTAACTTCAGTCAGCAAATATGGCAGTGACTGGCCTGGCTTTCAGCCTAATGTAACCAACTGTAGTAGGTCCCTCTTCTAAATACTTCCAGGCATAAAACCACCATCAGAATTATTTAAGACCTGCTAACTTTATTTACAGTGAAAAATGTCTGGATTTTCATAGAAATACACTGAGAATTGTGAGATAAAAAGTCGCAATTACCTTTTTTATTTTTTATTCAGTGGCGGAAACAAGCTTCCATAGAATAGAGATGTATCTGCCAACGGTAAATATCTGAATCACATGAAAAATATTAGAATTCTCAATTTTATGTTTTGACTTTGATCAAGAATGTACTGACCCCATGTGTGCTCAGAAAAACAGACGATGTAGCATTTCCTGGCTTGTTGGTTCAAGCAAATGCTTTTAAAAGTGTAGGCAGAGAGCTTCACTTCAAAAGAAAGAGGGGAAAAAAGTCAGTTTATTCCTTCTGAACTGAAGTACAAGAGGGATAGAGTGTGGTCTTTTCTGTATTCTAGCTATATTTGGTCAATGTTATTAATAAACTTGATTAAGGAGCATCTTGAAACTCCAGTCTGCAAAGAATTGGCTGCCGTTACATCATCTGTATATCGAGCTGGTAGTAGCTAAGATTACCACAGAATGTATAAATAATGTTTTTGAGAGTATGTGCAACTTTAGTGACCTGTATTTTACCTTCTGCCATTCCAAAGCCGTCTGGCTTACTTTCTTCCTTGGAACACAAAAGGAGATGTTTAGAAGAGTGTTCATGCTTTTTTCAGTACAATGCCAGTGAATGGTGACCAGGGGCTGCTTTTGTGGTCTAGGCAATGAAGAAAATGGGTGGTAAAGAAATACATTAAGTGTCACAATCTGGTGTAGATAAACACAATAAAGGCAAATGAAGTTCAAACTCAGTCTTTACTTGATAATACACAAGACACACTATATTGCCAAAAGTTTAGGGACGCCTGCCTTTACATGCACATGAACTTTAATGACATCCCATTCTTAATTTGTAGGGTTTAATATGGAGTTTTCCCATGTGGTCAGGCACTGATGTTGGACGAGAAGGCCTGGCTCGCGGTCTCCGCTCTAATTCATCCCAAAGGTGTTCTATCGGGTTGAGGTCAGGACTCTGTGCAGGCCAGTCAAGTTCCTCCACACCAAACTCGCTCATCCATGTCTTTATGGACCTTGCTTTGTGCACTGATGCGCAGTCATGTTGGAACAGGAAGGGGCCATCCCCAAACTGTTCCCACAAAGTTGGGAGCATGAAATTGTCCAAAATGTCTTGGTATGCTGAACCATTAAGAGTTTCTTTCACTGGAACTAAGGGGCCAAGTCCAACCCCTGAAAAACAACCCCACACCATAATCCCCCCTCCACCAAACTTTACACTTGGCACAACGCAGTCAGGCAAGTACCATTCTCCTGGCGACCGCCAAAGCCAGACTCATCCATCGGATTGCCAGACAGAGAAGCGTGAAGCGATGATGGTCTTAAGGCTGGTGTCATTTGAGAATTCAGCCGACTCACAAAATTTGAGGGAGTATTCCCTGAGAGGAATACAGCGATGGAGATCAATGAAGGCTGCTGCTAATCCATCTGTGATTTTCCGTTTTAGGTCCTGTCTTATGTCACAGTCTGGTGGTATAGATAAACACGATGAAGTCAAATAAAGTTCAAACTCAGTGTTTACGTGATAAACCACAAGATATATAACAAACAAGGCAGGAAAATGCACAACACACGTATACACTGACAAGACAGGACAATGAACTAAACAAAACACGTAATACCAGAACTAAACGAGGGAACTAATTAGTTAATTAACAAGAGATGAACCAATGAAACACATGGGAAAACTGGGTCAAAGTAAAATGAGCAAACAGAAAGTGAACACAATGAAAACAAAAAAAACAGAACCCTGACATTAAGTGGATTTTTGCTACATTTTTTTTTTTTTTCTTCTTTTTGCAGCTGTGATCTCAATAAATAAATAATGACTCTTACATAACACTAGCCTGGGTGCTGGTGTATACATTTGTAAAGCTGTTCCGGAACTAGCGATACTTGGCTGCGTGTTTGAAGGTCACAGTTTAAGAGGTGAATTTTGCTCCTCGATGCCATTCATTAATCTGAGCTGCAACCAAGAAGGAAAATGAATCTTTGTGATAAATGCTAGAAGGGGAAGCTCAGGTGTGTGCTGTGACTGGAAATAAAGCTAAAGGTTTTCACACCGATTCCACTGAAAGTTTGGGAGGGAAAAAATAGGGCTGTGAATTAAACATGTTGGCCCCTGACCATAAATTCTGTAATAAAACGTTACATCCAAAAACAGCTACTCTGAGCGCTATTGGGCGTTTTGGGGGACATGCTGTCTTGTAACACTTTACACTAGTAAAAATAAAGATTCTTTGTGGCATCAATGGTTCCATGAAGAACCTTTGACATCCATGGAAACTTTTTATTGCACAAAAGGTTCTTTATAGTGGAAAATAATTCTTTAGATTATTTTTCAACAAGGGGAAAAAAAAAAAAATCTTTTAAGAACTGCTCACTGAAACTCTTAAATGCATTATTATAGAAGACTCAGTACTGCAAGTTTACTACAGTATTCTGATAAACACACACACACACACACACACACACACATACATATATATATATATATATATATATATATATACACACTATAAATAACATTAATACAAAAACTAATAAATAATAGTGTCAGCAACAACAATAATACTACTGCTAGTACAAATTCAGAAGCTGTGTGCACAGTACATGCTGTGGTTTTGTCTAGGAGATTTATGATACACGCATTGTTCCCTGTAGTCCATAAATGTAATTTAGAATATTTTAGATCTCCTCCGAACCACACAGATATAGTGTGATATGTTTCATTGCACAGCTTTGTGTGGGCAATTCAATCTTCACCCATTAGGCATGAGGAAACATCGCTATTTTGAATTCGTAGGTGTGATTTGAGACAAAGCCGAAGCAGTTGAGCTAAAGGAATTCCTTACGGGTTAGAGAGGAAACGGTTGGGAACTGTGGGATCGTGAGAGGCGCAGTGGGGCCGGTTCATCTCTCGATGTCTGCTGGAGTCACTTGAAACATAGTTGGGAAGTGTTTTAGTTTTTATCAATAAATGAAGTTGTTTACTCTCAGTCACACATCAGAGCTTTCTTTGTCAGAATGGCGTCCCAGCTTCTGTGTAGCTCACATTCAAAGTACAAGTGATCTGGGAGAGAGAATGAACCAGAAAAGCAAACATTAAAGAGCAAGGCCATCCAAAGTGATCTTAACGGGTCTATGAAAGCATCTGGTTGGACATATTTTATTTGTGAGCAAGTTGATTATTTATCAGTGTGAACAGTTAATGAATAAATGTTCTTGTTGCTCGATTGGTAGAGTTTGGTGTGAGCAAAAAGTAGTGGATTTTATTCCCTGGAAACACACTTATAAAATGTATACTGCAAGATTTGTTTTAATTTATTTTTTATTTATTTTGCATTAATTGGTCATAAAATTAGCTCTAAAATCCAAGGGGGGTATATTGGAGGTATATCACCATTTCAGACATTACCCATTCATGGAAGAAGCCACTTCTGTCTGAAAAACATGTCTGCTTGTCTGAAGTCAACAAAAAAGCATCTGGATGTTCCACAGAGCTACTGGTAAAACATTCCAAAGCTGAACCCAGTTGAAAAAAAACACATGGCTATGTGTGAAGAAAAGAAAAGCACAGTACGGTGGAGGGGCCATCAAGGTTTAGCGCTGTTTTGGTGCCTCAAGGACTGGACATCTTATTAACATCAACAAAAGTGATTTCTAAAGAATTAGTTTATCATGGCATTTTGCAGGAAAAGTAAATCTGTCCACCAGTTGAAGCTCATCAGAGTTTAAGCCACTGCTGTTATTGTTAACTAAAACTAAATCTTTTTCCGTTTATTTAAAATAAAATAAAATAAAGATAAAAAAAAAAAATAATAATAAAAAATAAATAAAATAAATATTAGATTAAAAAACCTCAATGTTGCCTTGGCAGCTAACTGAAATAAATAAGCTGAAGTCAGTCCGACAACCAGTCAGTATCTGGTGTGACCACCATTTGCCTCACGCAGTGCAACACATCTCCTTCGCATAGAGATGATCAGGTTGTTGATTGTGGCCTGTGGAATGTTGGTCCACTCCTCTTCAATGGCTGTGCGAAGCTCCTGGATATTGGCAGGAACTGGAACACGCTGTCATATACGCCGATCCAGAGCATCCCAAACATGCTCAATGGGTGACATGTCCGGTGAGTATGCTGGCCATGCAAGAACTGGGATGTTTTCAGCTTCCAGGAATTGTGTACAGATCCTTGCAACATGGGTCCGTGCATTATCATGCTGCAACATGAGGTGATGGTCGTGGATGAATGGCACAACAATGGGCCTCAGGATCTCGTCACGGTATCTCTGTGCATTCAAAACGCCATCAATAAAATGCACCTGTGTTCGTTGTCCATAACATACGCCTGCCCATACCATAACCCCACCGCCACCATGAGCCACTCGATCCACAACGTTGACATCAGCAAACCGCTCACCCACACATACACGCTGTCTGCCATCTGCCCTGTACAGTGAAAACCGGGATTCATCCGTGAAGAGAACACCTCTCCAAAGTGCCAGACGCCATCGAATGTGAGCATTTGCCCACTCAAGTCGGTTATGATGACGAACTGCAGTCAGGTCGAGACCCCAAAGAGGACGACGAGCATGCAGATGAGCTTCCCGGAGACGGTTTCTGACAGTTTGTGCAGAAATTCTTTGGTTATGCAAACCGATCGTTGCAGCAGCTGTCCGGGGTGGCAGGTCTCAGACAATCTTGGAGGTGAAGATGCTGGATATGGAGGTCCTGGGCTGGTATGGTTACACATGGTCTGCGGTTGTGAGGCCGGTTGGATGTACTGCCAAATTCTCTGAAATGCATTTGGAGACGGCTTATGGTAGAGAAATGAACATTCAATTCACGGGCAACAGCTCTGGTGGACATTCCTGCAGTCAGCATGCCAATTGCACGCTCCCTCAAAACTTGCGACATCTGTGGCATTGTGCTGTGCGATAAAACTGCACATTTTAGAGTGGCCTTTTATTGTGGCCAGCCTAAGGCACACCTGTGCAATAATCATGCTGTCTAATCAGCATCTTGATATGCCACACCTGTGAGGTGGATGGATTATCTCGGCAAAGGAGAAGTGCTCACTAACACAGATTTAAACAGATTTGTGAACAATATTTGAGAGAAATAGGCCTTTTGTGTACATAGAAAAAGTCTTAGATCTTTGAGTTCAGCTCATGAAAAATGGGGGCAAAAACAAAAGTGCTGCGTTTATAATTTTGTTCAGTGTAATAAAAAAAAATGACAAAAGCACATAACAAAATTCTTAAAAACTGAAAAAATTTAAGCTAATTTAAAACAATAATAGTATATATAACACAGGGTTGGGACGTAATATATATATATATATACACATACTCCTGTAAATAATTAGCAGAACCCGATTCCAGTGCAACATTCCAATCAACCAATCAGATTTGAGGGACAACTTTACAGTTTAAGTTTAGGCTTAAAACCAGGGTTAGGTTAGGTTAGGTAAACCCGTCTGCACAGAATTTCTACCTCATGCCAACAAATCCAACTGCATTTGCATATTTTGCTAATAACTTTCTAATTAATTTCTTATTAATTAGCAATCGAGGAACATATTGGCTCTGTGTGCACAGCGATGATGTATTAAGTTACTGCAATTACGTGGGGTCCTTTCTATCCTGTCACATCTTTTCACTGTCTGATCTAAACATCCTAAGACACTGACAGCTCATAGTGTACAACTGAGTAATATTTCTGGGCTTTTGTGCTCTTCATCCCAGACTGTGCAAAGGTGTAAAATGACTCATCAAAGCCGTCACACCTGTCTTTTTTTCTCTGACTACCTTTTTAGAGCTGAACTGCATGCATACAGCCTCCCACAGTTCCGGTTCTCCAGGGAAGCGCATAATACAGGCAAAGTAAAGTTCACAGAAGCCCTAGAGGAGCCACCTGTAGGATGTTTTATGCTAATTCTAGCCATGTCGGACGAACGCTTTCTCTCTCTGCCCTCTCGAGGGAGATGGCAGACATCATCACTGCCTATCACGGTCGCTCTGAGAACTCTTTGCTTTGTGCTGCTGTTGGGCTACTTCTAACACAGCGTGAACCAAACCACAAACCAATTTCAATGCAAGCTTCTTCTTTTTATAAATTACTAAAAATAACTTGTCAGAATTTTTATTGACTGATAGGCTGTCACTCTGTGCATGAGTGGTGGGGATTTTTCAGCGACTTTCATCTGCAGGTTTCACCATTATGCTAGTAGCTGGCGACAGGTGTCTTAATCATTGAATTATTCATTCAACCGATTCACTCAAAAACACTGATTCATTCAGGAACAAAACAACATGCCTTTATGAGCGAGTCACTGAGTCATTTACTCAACTGGTTGTGTGCCGCTAGGTCAAGACAAAAGCCATGTTTACACCAAAATTACCCAGAACAATTTGTCCCATTAACTTTTTTTCCCCCAGACCTGCTGCTGTTTGCGTTTACATCACAGGCTAAAGTACCGTGAAGGTTAGGCAAATTAGTCCGGTGACGTATACGTCCTCCACATATAAGCTTCATAAAGCCTGAACCTCGTCGTCGGTCAATCGGTCGTATTTTTTAAACTCCATTGTTGATTCGAATAGCAAACAACTCTTACTGCACGCACCGCAACAGACTTTTAAAAATGGTGGTTGAAATATAATGCTGTGTGGAGTCAACCAATCAAAATGCTGCGTGAACTCAACCAATCAGCATGTTCAGTGCCCAAGTCCCATCCCCGAAAGTTCCTGAACTTTGAAAAAGTACTACCTCGCGAGCAGGGACTTTCTGAGGGGGAAATTTTTACCCGGAACTTCATTTAGACCCTGATCCCTGCGGTCGAAACACACAGAGTACCCCAAAGTCTCTAGTTCCTGAGGAAAGTTCCTGCGGTGGAAACGCGGCTAAAGTTAACAGAACATTGCGGCAAGGTTCTCATAAAGTTATGAACAAACGTTCTTCCAGTAACATTATTAGAATGTTCGTTCATAGATATCTGGTCTTTAATAACATTCTCGAAACGTTCAGTTCAGTAAAAGTTTTAGTTCAGATTCATCTAACATTGTTTAAATGTTACTACTACTTGTCAACATTAAAAAAAGTAACATTCCCATAATGTTTGTAAAAATATAAAATGGAATGTTCCCTTAATGTTTTTGCTAACTTTCGCATAAACAAGAATTTTTTTTTTTTTTTTTTTTTATACATTTACAAAAAAAACCTGAATCGTTTTGAATGTTATCAGAATGTTCTTAGAACATATTTTTGTTAGCTGGGCATTTACTGTAGCCATAAAGCAGTTCAGCTCCCATTGACTCTTTGTCAAGATTATGTTTCTACAATGTATTTCACATGAGTAATAAAATATGACAACAGCTTTATCATACATTTAGCTTTTTCAGATCCCCCATTGCTGAATCTTCAGCTTACAGGCAGCAAAAAGATGTCTGTGTTGAATGTGAAGCAATAAAAAGACTTTTTATATATATATAATATCACTATATAAAGAGTTGTGTGACACTTGTCAACTCCATCAGCTTACAAGTCAACAAAACTGAATATTTTTCCACCTTAACCAAATGTTGTAAAGTGGAGCAATTTAGTTATTTCCTCAGTTATAGCTGCCTTAATAAACATATAAAAATGCCTAGATTTATCCCACAACTATTCACAGAAACTGTTACACCGGGATGACGGAATTGACATGTTAAAACTGTGACTGTAGAGACTTCAACATTGTTTGAAAACTTTTAAAACTTTCAGGACGGCTGCGTTCCACTCCAAAATGTTATGCCCTTCACTCGCTAACTTCCCTCCGGCTCGTGGATTCGGATGTGCGTCATTTTTTATTTTACTACTGGCGGAACTTGTGCATAAGGTTTAAATGAAACGCACTAAGCCCTTGATCACTTGGAATTCACTATGGAGCTGATTTATTATTTAAACCCCTTTTTTTACTTATGAATTTGTTTTATGCACTATTCTATATGCATATAAGTTGTTGGAGAAAACTAAAATGACACAAATGGGAAAAAAATCAATAGTATAAACTTTGACTGAACATAAGAAAGCTACAAGTATTATGCGATTAAATCTCAAAATAAGTAATATATCATACACTTCAGCATGCAAGTGTTTTTTGCTAGTTTCAGCCCGACACAGTTATCATTTTCACATCCAGCACCACGTTGTTTAAATAGCAAATGCACTCGCGCACATCTGTTCGCCCATGGGCGTGGTGTGTTCAGGCACATTGTTGGCCCGCTGCTATTTTGAGGCAACTGAAATATACTGCGCCATTGACAACGAAAACCTGGTCTAAAAATCAATAGCGCAGTATTTTTTGTGTCATTTAAAGGGCCCATTAGTAATATGCGCCTATAGGCGGGTGCACAACACGCTTACACTCTGCTTATTACATACACAGGGATGCAAGGATTCCTCTCTGGAGAAGAGTTCAGTCTTTCCGCTCGCAAATGCCGCCATGTAAATAGCGAATCCGCCATGGTGCAAGCGCAACTGGCTTTTAACGGGAATGGGAGATGAGACTCTGATTGGTTTATTACACGTTATGCCCAAAACACACCCATGACTCATTAAGAGAATAGGGACAACCCTTTTGGACCATGCGCCTGGCGCGCTGACTGTTGTTTCCGTTGTTAAACTAGCAAAAGTGAATTCGGACACGCCCTGAAAGTGCACCTGCGCCATGCGCTCAGATCGTTAAAACAGGGCCCCTAGAGCTGCTTGAAGTGTACATCGGAGTAGACTCTCTCGCTCTGTCAAAATTGAGGGGACGAGGGTCTTATATATATATATAGGCTAAATGGATTGTCTTGGGCTAAATGGATTGTCGAAGTAAAGTGCAGATGCAGCTGTGTTGGTATATATAGATCTCATCTGCATAAGCCATGATATTAATGTAGCACATGTTGGTCTGGATCAGCGAGGCCTCCCGGCACCATAATCCCTTCATCTGCTTGGAGAACATACCTTCTCCCTGAAAACATCATTTCCACTTGAGAGAAGAGGCATATGAATGATAATGGGATTCCACACCGCAAACATGCACTTTATCTCCTTCAATGCAGAGCTCCAGCATACAGGAGAACATGGGAACATTCATTATTTCAATGTCCAGCTTGCTAGCGCCTTAGATCCTTATTAATAATACGGGTTAAGAGAGTGCTATATTTCAATTACCCTTCTCATCTGCACAGTCATAGAGATGTAAACAGTAGGACGCTGTGCAGATCTTTGAGATCTGTGAAAATGAATAATAGAGAACCCAGAGCTGTATTTTCTGAAAGTAAATTAATAAATCAGTCACTTTTAATGTGGCAGCTAAGTATTTTTCATAGTTTAAAATGCCTGAGGTTGCCCTCCATTTGACTGTGGCTTACTTTCTTTTCATATATAGTATCATAGCTCAGGCATGCTCGTTGTTTGGTCATTATAATTTCAAACTTTGTTTCTTTTGTTCATTTAGGTTCTCTAGATGCTTCTGCATTTTAATGCTTTTTTAGCTAAATGATTGACAGGTTTTTTCATGTTGAGAGAAATTGTGAGTAAGTGCAGAGGCGTGTGTGAACATTATGGTTATTGTAGTTCTAGACTAAATGTGAGCATTTACTAATCTCACTTGCACAAAAAGATTCAGTATTCCTCAAAATGAATAAATCAGAATACGCAAATCTCCAATAATTAAATGTTAAATAAAACAAATATTTTCATGCATTTAATCTCAATTTATTGACCAATGTACTTGCTGCTGACCTTTGATGATTCAGTTAAACCATAAGCAAAAATGACTTTAGATTTTTTGTTTTTATTGGTAAAGTAAGAGTTAAACATTCTTCTCCTGCATTTCTATTCTTCTGCGGTCCAGAATGGCAGAAAAGCTTTATTATTCATTGTGTGTAAGGGCCTTTACATTTGTTATAAAAAAACAAACAAACAAGCCCAGCCCAGGTGAGAAAAAGTAACGCAAAAGTAACGTAATGCATTACTTTTCTTAAAACGTAACTAAGTAGCGTAATTAGTTACTTTTTTTTAGGGAGTAACGCAATATTGTAATGCATTACTTTTCAAAATAACTTTCCCCAACACTGGTTATTTGTTTGTTGGATCACTCACGCATAAAATAGGGCCCTATGATCAGTGTTGGGGAAAGTTACCTTTGAAAGTAATGCATTACAATATTGCGTTACTCCCTAAAAAAGTAACTAATTGCATTACTTAGTTACTTTTTATGGAAAGTAATGCGTTACACTTTTGTGTAACTTTTACTCACCTGAGCTGGGCTTGCTTGTTTGTTTTTTAATAACAAAAAAGTTACTTCTCGGACTGAAAGAAATGCAAATTCACGCCTGTACAGTAGAGGGTGAAGTAAAAAAAACCTTTCAGCTGTTCAGCCATTCTGGATAGGATGCAGGAGAAGAAAGTTCAACACGTTTACAGTTTTTTTTTTTAAAGTTATGTTTATCTAAAGTCATTTTTGCTTATTAGTATAATTGAAGTGGTTAACCGAAGGTCAGCAGCAAAGGTATTGGTTAATAAAGTGAGATTAAGTACATAAAGTATATTTAATATATTTAATTATTGCAGGTTTGCGTAATATTCTGAGATTACATTCACTTTCACTGTTTTTATTCTTTTTGAGTAATACTGAATGTTTTTTTTGTGTGTGCAAGTGAGATGAAAAAATGCCTGCTCACATTTTGTCTAAAACTAAAATACCCATCATGTTCACACACAGCGCACACAACGCCTCTGCACCTACTTAAATTTAAAAGTAATGCGTTACTTTACTAGTTACTTGAAAAAAGTAATCCGATTATGTAACTTAAGTTACTTGTAATGCGTTAACCCCAATACTGCCTATGATTCTAAATGATGCTGAAAATGCAGATGGAATCACGGAACTCACTGGTATTTATTGTCATCAAAGTACCTCAAGTACATTCTAAAAGTACCGTGAGAACTCGATTCGCTCTTGCGGTATTTTGATGTCATACACCGATCGGTCTGCGCAGCTCCACTTCAAGACGAACACACCCATAAATTCTTAAATAATGAATCATAAAATGAATCATATGAAAGCATTTTGACTAGTATAAGCTACATGGAAGTCGCTAGCTGAGATTCTACTGGAAGTACATAAGCAGTGTTTGTGCATAGAGTGTTAAAGTTAAAGTTCTGAAACAATCTTCATTCATTGTTTGGTTTCACCTATAATAAAGGTATAGGATGCTAACATAGATAACGTAGGCTCCAGGAACTCACGGCTGGGCCTAATACCCTTATGGCACTGACCGTATAAAACTAATTATCTGATGCATTTAATTCTGTCAGAGTCCATGGTGTAATCTATCACGCTTGGGGGAGACAAACAAAATACACTACTCATGCAAATTAAACTCGCAAGAGCTCTGGGCAAATCACTTTATTCTCTTATTCATTTATGTCTTTCCAGCACCCTATCATGGAAAATCTCTTCCTCACTTCGCCGCCCATAATAAGCGCAGGGGGAAGGTGCTGATTCAATGCTCTGCAATGAAGAATAGATCAGACATGCTTTGATATTCCCTCTGAAATATATTGACTTTTATGGCCCCCTCAGAGTGTATTTCGTGCCATCTGGTAAATGCAGTCGGCCAGTGTGTTCTGTCGCCATGAAGGCAATAAATGCCCCGCTCAGAGTCATGTAATGTAATGTATGAAGTGCAGTTTGTCGTACTTCTCTCTCGTGTGCCTCTCGAGCTGGTGTGAAGCTTATCCCGATTGGTTATCCCGCGGTGTAAGATTACATACTAGTTTGCTTGTTTCACAAGTCAAAACAGCATTAGCATAATTGGGATTAAATTATTATAAACTGTTTAAATCTTTTTTTTTCTTTTAGTAACAAATTCATACAAGCTGAAACCAAGCTGTTGCTTGTTTTTAAAGTCTTTGTCTGATCCGTATGGCTTTTCAAAAGAAGTCTCCTGGAGATGCACAGCATGCTGGAAGGCTTTCTAACAGTGTTTTTGTTGGTTATAACAGAATATCAGATCCCTCCCTTAAGATATGAAGTGTTACAGTGATTTTAGTTAAAGTTATAATAACATCAAAAAATGACAATTCTTATTTATTATGGAATATTGCAGTATTATAAATCATTTATTCGTGCATCACATTATCATATTATGTGGCCTCGTAATCTTTAACAAAAATAACTTCCCCTCCCTCTTGCAGCATCATCTCTTTACTGGCATGAGGGCGGGGCAACCTGTCACTCACATGAGACTGACCAATAGCAAACCACAACCATCTAATCAGTTCCCAGTGGACAAAATCAAGTCCCGTCCTACATTTTTTCTTGTTCAAGAAGCCGTTTCACTCGGATATATACCGATCAGGCATAACATTATGACCTAATATTGTGTCGGCATGGACTCCACTAGACCCCTGAAGGTGTGCTGTGGTATCTGGCACCAAGATGTTAGCAGCAGATCTTTTAAGTCCTGTAAGTTGCGAGGTGGGGCCTCCATGGATCGGACTTGTTTGTTCAGCACATCCTACAGATGCTCGATTGGATTGAGATCTGGGGAATTTGGAGGCCAAGTCAACACCTCAAACTCATTGTTGTGCTCCTCAAACCATTCCTGATCCATTTTTGTTTGGTGGCAGGGCGCATTATCCTGCTGAAAGAGGCTACAGCCCCATACGCAACAAACTGTGATGCACTGTGTATTCTGACACCTTTCTATCAGAACCAGCATTAACTTCTTGAGCAATCTGAGATAGAGTAGCTTGCCTGTTTGATCGGACCACACAGGCCAGCCCACGTGCATCAATGAGCCTTGGCCGCCCATGACCCTGTCGCCGGTTCACCACTGTTCCTTCCTTGGAGCACTTTTGATAGATACTGACCACTGCAGACCGGGAACACCCCACAAGAGCTGCAGTTTTGGAGATGCTCTGACCCAGTCGTCTAGCCATCACAATTTGGCCCTTGTCAAACTCACTCAAATCCTTACGCTTGCCCATTTTTCCTGCTTCTAACACGTCAACTTTGAGGACAAAATGTTCACTTGCTGCCTAATATATCCCACCCACTAACAGGTGCCGTGATGAAGAGATAATCAGTGTTATTCACTTCACCTGTCATAATGTTATGCCTGATCGGTGTACATCACAATAAGGAAGCAAATACTATCACAACCTTCATTTCATAACAACTTAAAGGGGTCTTATGCAAAGTAGCCCCCTAAAATGCATGGTGATAGTTTAATTATTAATAATGATCAAAATGAACAATTCTTATACTAAGTAATATAGTTTGTATAGTTAGCCAAAGTGTGGTATTTGTGTTTTTTTAATACATAATTTATGCACTTACTGCAGAAACATGACTTCATTTTAAATAAGAAACTGAGGTGAATAAATAGAAGGCTAAAGTGCTGAAATAAGAGTTTTTACTCTGTGCTGCCATCTTTTTATAATTGCCATGCACACTATTTAGGTTGTTTCATCTGAAGAAAGGTAAACTTACAGTCTGGCATTTCTCTAAGCTGACTCTTATAAACACACTGAATAAATGTTGACCTTTGGAATATAACAGGATATGTTGTCACAATGGGAATCAATCCCATACTGACACGGATTTAATTTAAAATGCTATCTAAAGTCAAAATAATTAAACATCTTTTTATAAATATTATGAAAATATTTAAAATATGTTAGGCTATTTATTGGCCTTTCAGACAAGTTTAAACAATAAAACAGTTTATGAAACAAATTTATGAAAGAGCAAAAATGGAAAAGTTAGAATATCAAGCAAATGTTTGGTCATTTGACAATTAATAAATTGTCTAAAATTGCATGTATCTTAGTGTTCAGGGGGGTTTTTTAACCCAAGAACTATTAATATGATGTGGTATAGGAGAAAGATGGAATTTTGACATTACTAAAAACATTACTATAATTTTTTTTTATTTTTTTTTTTTAAATTGTACATAAAACGATTATTGGGGGGTCTTTTTTATTTGTGAAATTCACTAGCAATTAGCGAGTGAAAATGGTTTAAAAGTAAATCCTACACCAATTTTTTTCAGTGTTTGTGACAACTAGCCCCGGTCTCCCTCATACAGTAAAACTGTTGCGTTAACTGACTGCACTGAGCTATGATTTTCAAATATATGGATGGTGTGTGCTGTCGTATGTATTCATCTCTCAAGAGGCAAACAAGATATATCAATCCTTATATCTGTTTACTTTGCAGATGCTGTTTATCTTGTGCACACAGTAGTGTGAAATGTTTATAGGCAAGATAGTACCTGGAGTATGCAGTTGGAAATATAAGTAGAACAAATAACTTTTCCTAACAGCATATGCATACATCAAATATTTAAAAGAGTTTTTTCCCCATTGCTTAAATATTTCAGATGCATAAGGCTGTTGTTCCTTATATTGCATGTGTCATCATCAGCAGTGAACATATGGAAAAGGTTATGATATGATCCCTGGCCCAGAGTTTTGAGCTGTGTGAATAAATAATGCAACTCCTTTGGGGAAAACAGAGGAGGAAGCTACATGGCAAAGTCCTACTTGCTCACCTCCAAAATTTCACATATGGTGTCTCACCTAGAAATATGCTGAACTGGACAATGAATTAGTAAATAACGTACCTGCTTTCTTGGGATGAATCAAACATATTGCACCACATGGAATCGTAACAGTTTTTGCAGCTGGGACAATCTTTTCAGCTGTGAAGACAGCTGTGGCCCAGTCCAAAAAAAATCTAGAAAAGAGACGCAATAAGAAAACAAATGGGAAATTATGGAAGCACACAAACAGCAGACTTTATACAATAATAATGATGGAGATAAAACGTGTTTGTTTGTTTGTTTGTTTGTTTACTTGAATGAATGAATGAAGGAAGGAAAGACGGAAGGACGTAAAATAGGATTAGGCATGAAAACTAATACAAATAAATAAAATAAATAAACAAATAAATGATACAGGATTAAGCATGAAAAACAAAATAAGTAAATAAATATTACATATTAAATTACATATTTTTTTGTGGTGTTTTAAGATTAAACTTGTGAAAGAGATTCATTTATTATATTTATTTCCATGCCTAATCCTATTCACTTAAAAATAACTAAATAAATAAAAATACAGGAAATAATCAAAAGCACATAAACAGCACACTTTATACAATAATAAAGAGATTTATTTATATGTTTTCATGCTAATCCCATATCTTTATTATTAATTTATTCATTCAAATAAATAAATAAATTAATTAATTAAATAAAGGATATGGCATTACGCATGAAAAACTGCTAACTATTCATTATATTTATTTCCATGTCAAACCCTGCATCATTTATTCATTTATTTGTAATAAATAAATAAATAAATAAATAAATGATACAGTATTAGGCATGAAAAACTTATAATAAATAAATACTTTAATTAATTAATTTGTACATTTTTAATTGTCGGTTTTCCGATTAAACTTGTGAAAGTGACATATTTATTTTTTATATTTATGTCCTTGTTTAACCCTGCATAATTTATTCATTATTTTTAAATAAATAAATGATACAGTATTAGGCATAAAAAACTTATAATAAATAAATACTTTAATTAATTAATTTGTACATTTTTAATTTTCGCTTTTCCGATTAAACTTGTGAAAGTGACATATTTATTTATTATATTTATGTCCTTGTTTAACCCTGCATAATTTATTCATTATTTTTAAATAAATAAATACAGTGGGGAGAACAAGTATTTGATACACTGCTGATTTTGCAGGTTTGCCCACTTACAAAGCATGTAGAGGTCTGTAATTTTTATCATAGGTACTCTTCAACTGTGAGAGACGGAATCTAAAACAAAAATCCAGAAATTCACATTGTATGATTTTTTAAGTAATTCATTTGCATTTTATTGCATGACGTAAGTATTTGATACATCAAAAAAGCAGAACTTAATATTTGGTACAGAAACCTTTGTTTGCAATTACAGAGATCATACGTTTCCTGTAGTTCTTGACCAGGTTTGCACACACTGCAGCAGGGATTTTGGCCCACTCCTCCATACAGACCTTCTCCAGATCCTTCAGGTTTCGGGGCTGTCGCTGGGCAATACGGACTTTCAGCTCCCTCCAAAGATTTTCTATTGGGTTCAGGTCTGGAGACTGGCTAGGCCACTCCAGGACCTTGAGATGCTTCTTACGGAGACACTCCTTAGTTGAAGAAGACCCAGCCACAACCCATCTTCAATGCTCTTACTGAGGGAAGGAGGTTGTTGGCCAAGATCTCGTGATACATTGCCTTATCCATCCTACCCTCAATACGGTACTGTCCCCTTTGCAGAAAAGCATCGCCAAAGAATGATGTTTCCACCTCCATGCTTCACGGTTGGGATGGTGTTCTTGGGGTTGTACTCATCCTTCTTCTTCCTCCAAACACGGCGAGTGGAGTTTAGACCAAAAAGCTCTATTTTTGTCTCATCAGACCACATGACCTTCTCCTATTCCTCCTCTGGATCATCCAGATGGTCATTGGCAAACTTCAGACGGGCCTGGACATGCGCTGGCTTGAGCAGGGGGACCTTGCGTGCGCTGCAGGATTTTAATCCATGACGGCGTAGTGTGTTACTAATGGTTTTCTTTGAGACTGTGGTCCCAGCTCTCTTCAGGTCATTGACCAGGTCCTGCCGTGTAGTTCTGGGCTGATCCCTCACCTTCCTCATGATCATTGATGCCCCACGAGGTGAGAACTTGCATGGTGCCCTAGACCGAGGGAGATTGACCGTCATCTTGAACTTCTTCCATTTTCTAATAATTGCGCCAACAGTTGTTGCCTTCTCACCAAGCTGCTTGCCTATTGTCCTGTAGCCCATCCCAGCCTTGTGCAGGTCTACAATTTTACCCCTGATGTCCTTACACAGCTCTCTGGTCTTGGCCATTGTGGAGAGGTTGGAGTCTGTCTGATTGAGTGTGTGGACAGGTGTCTTTTATACAGGTAACGAGTTCAAACAGGTGCAGTTAATACAGGTAATGAGTGGAGAACAGGAGGGCTTCTTAAAGAAAAACTAACAGGTCTGTGAGAGCCGGAATTCTTACTGGTTGGTAGGTGATCAAATACTTATGTCATGCAATAAAATGCAAATTAATTATTTAAAAATCATACAATGTGATTTTCTGGATTTTTGTTTTAGATTCCATCTCTCACAGTTGAAGTGTATCTATGATAAAAATTACAGACTTCTACATGCTTTGTAAGCAGGAAAACCTGCAAAATCGGCAGTGTATCAAATACTTGTTCTCCCCACTGTAAATGATACAGTATTAGGCATAAAAAACTTATAATAAATAAATACTTTAATTAATTTGTATATTTTTAATTGTCGGTTTTCCGATTAAACTTGTGAAAGTGACATTTTATTTATTTATTATATTTATGTCCTTGTTTAACCCTGCATAATTTATTCATTATTTTTAAATAAATAAATGATACAGTATTAGGCATAAAAAACTTATAATAAATAAATACTTAATTAATTTGTACTTTTTTAATTGTCGCTTTTCCGATTAAACTTGTGAAAGTGACATTTTATTTATTTTTTATATTTATGTCCTTGTTTAACCCTGCATAATTTATTCATTATTTTTAAATAAACAAACAAACAAACTTGTGAAGGACACACATTTTCACACATCATTTTGACTTGACTTTGAGTTCAATTCCCAGAGTCTCCTGTCAGTTAAGACTAAAACCGCCCCTCCCTCTCCACCTCTTTTTGGCAGCCAGACAGACATCTCAATTCTCCAAAACATGGAAATAATTTGTGTATACAAATGTCAAAATGTCAATAGATGTAATCCTTTCGAGAGGTGCTGGGGTTTGTTCATTGACGTTTTGGCTGCTTTCCTTAATCCAATACCAGCTGAGTGTTTTTCACAAGGCGCTGTGGGGAAAGGGAGGGCTCTGTTCTGTCCAGATGGGTTTCCTGATGGGATTTCTCTGCCCTGTTGGAATTGATAGTGTCATAGTGTAGATATTATATCAAGTGGACGATGACATTTAGCCGTTCCCTACGAAAACCTTAGATGGTTCATGAACTATTGTCATTTCATTGAGATGGAAAAGCTGATTACCTCATAAACATTTCTGAATGTCAGTCTTGAAAATGGAAACGATCGTGATCATGGGCTACTTTATGACATTTTTTTTCCCTATATCATATTATGGTCTACTCCAAAAACATCACTACCACACTTGAAGAATGTAATAGAAAGCAAAATGTCAATTATGTATTATATTATGTAGGCCTATTATGTAGCATTTATTATGTATTATACACTCTATTGCGACTAACAAAGTTTTACAGAAGAAGAAGTGAGTGGTGCTGGCATGCAGCTAAGGTGCTGTGGGTGGTTACCAGAGCGGTTGCTATAGGGTGTTCTGGATGGTTGCATACTGGCCCAAGTCAAAAGAGTCCACCCCCAAGAATCTTTGATATTTTGACTCGAGTTCCTCCTACAGTGTGAGTCTGTGGGATTTCTTTCTACCATTTTATCATCCGCCAGGCAGAAATCGCTGGAAGTAATAGCACATCATGTCTGCAGCATAAACATTGTGTGGGATGGGTTACGTGTCAAAGTTTAATACTTAGGGTTAGGGGTTTGTTTAAATCTCAACCCTAAGTGTGAGCAAAAGCAAGCCTTAACAAGCAAAGAGCTTCAGACTAAACAAAATAGGCAATTATTGGCTAAAATGGCTTATTATTTGGGTGATTCTATAATTGCATGTACATTTGGTGTCCAAAGTCATTATTTTTTCTGGGTTTTTTTTTCAAAGGGTTATATTTGTAATTATCTTTTATTCATTGCCATGGATCACAAGATTATCAGCTTACATCTACATCATCTACAACATTAAATTGTTTAAAAATAACTTTTATCTTATGAAAATGTGTATCCATAAATCTGCGTCTATTGTGTTACCGTACCATACTTTGCCTTTAAATTGGTGGAATTGGTCCCACAGGAAATGATGTCACTTTCCCTCACCGATAAGATCTGAATCACTGAAAGTATGTGTGCTCTCTCTGAGAACATATTTTAATCTATAAAGTTCTTACACCAAGAGTTATTTTGTAAAACGTCAAAATTGTTACAACAATATTAAAAGGCAAACAGAATTGATCACTGATCACACAGTGGGTTGTTCAAAATTCTTTTAATCATGATTTCATTACAAGTGAGAGTTTTTGGCTAAAAGGTTAAAATTGTCAATCCTGTTACCAATGTTATTTCTACACATTGCCTAATTTGTCTGTAACAGAGTTGACAAACAATACTATATGTTTTCAATAAGAACACTCGAAAGAATTTCTGTTAGTGAACAGTTTTTTTCCTTAACTTTTTGATTATAGAATCACTCATTTGACAAACAGGCTACTCCAAAAAGTTTCCTATAAATGCTAAACAACGAATAAGCCTACTAGCCTAATATTTTTGTGAAATATTTGAATGTTTTTAGAATAACATTTATTACAACAAAACCCTTTTGTGAACATGTAGCTATCTTTAATTACAGATTTCCAATTCATTTTGGACATAACCGAAAAAAAAAAAAAAAAATGATAGCCTACACAGTTAAAGGGATAGTTCACCCAAAAATGAAAATTACCCATGATTTACTCACCCTCAAGCCATCCTAGGTGTATATGACATTCTTCTTTCAGACGAATACAATCTGAGTTATATTAAACAAGTCCTGGCCAATCCAAGCTTTATAATGGCAGTGATTGTTGTTGTTTTTGAAGTCCATAAAAATGCATCTGTCCGTCATATAACGTGCTCCACACGGCTCTGGGGGGGTTAATAAAGGCCTTCTGAAGCGAATCGATGCGTTTGTGTAAGAAAAATATCCATATTTAAAACTTTATAAAGTAAAGTCCCGGCCTATCGCCTTCCGTATTCAACTAATGGAAAAAGTGTTGAAAGTGCCTCTGCAGTTCAAAATGCTAACACTATCAGTTACGCTCGTCAGACGTAGCGTAAGCATTTTGAACTGCAGAGGCACTTTCAACACTTTTTCCATTAGTTGAATACGTCAGTAATGAGTCCGAACGATTAAATCGCATTCAAACAAACCGCTAACTAGGTTCGATGTTTGTGAATCTTTTCGATTGAATCATAAAAAAAAGATCCGGTTCACAAGAGTCATTTGTTCGCGAATCAAACGTCACGGTTCGCGCTGTGAACGCTGGCGCAAGCGGGATGAATGAGACATCTGACGAAACAGCACGCGTTATAAACGCAAACTTTTCGCGACTATGGACAATGACATCTAGAGCTGCATCTGAAATCACACACTTCCCTAATATATAGTAGGCGAAAAAAAGTATGTGACAAAATATGTCGGAATTCACAGTACTCATAAAAGAGTATGCTAAAAGTACATGGATGAATGACCTACTATTTCCAGTGAGATTCTGAAGTGAGCATATGATGGACACTTTACTATCCCATGAGGCAACTAACGCTGGTAGGTCACATGATAATGACAACATTCATAGGTGCAGGTATAACATCATTTTGTAGGCCAAAACGCGGAAGCGAGTTAGCATTTTAGCACTTCCGGTCCCCTCGTCCCAAGGTCAATGGGTTTTTTTGAATAGGATTTTGGTTAAATGGCTGAAATAAGGTCTGTGGTGAACACAAGCTCAAGACACTTTCACGTTTTATTCTACGTATAAAATACATCAGTATTACCCCACTCATGATTTTTTGAAGCTGTTACGTGTCTTGAAAAGGCGGTTGCTAACAAGTGGCTAAATGAGACTACAGAGGCTGTTGAGGAGATTAAACAGCCTGGTCTCATTGTTAATACGTAGGTATTAATATGTAACTTTCATAGAGACAACACATACGTTTTTGTACGTTTGGAGAAGTGCTAAAGTGTAGAATATGGACGTATTGGCAACATTTAAACGTAGCATTATTACGTTTTTACAGCTAAAAAAACATAAAAAAATTTACAAATCCGTCATTAAATATTTTTTTAAGAATACAAATCTTTATACAAGTAAAGCTTCAATTTTTTTTTTATATATCATAAAGATATCTGTATAATTTCCCTTTTACCATTTCATAGATTAATGTAAGATCCCTTAACACTACCCACAAACCGAAACATACCCATTTTATACAGAATATAAAGAGAATAAAACGTAATGGACAGAAATGTGTTGGAAAATGACAATTTTAGTAGCAATATAGCATTAAAAAGATATTTTGAACAGCTAATCCTAAACCTACCAATAACCATTTATTAAAACTACGTACTGTTATAAATAAAAGCATAACAGACAGACAAGTGTAATCACAATCATTTATTTATTGCGAAAATGTCAAAAGCGGTATCAAAAGTAGTTCAAATGACGACGTGTTGCAGTCGCAGTCCTCTCTGGTGGTATATAATAGTTTTGTATGGGGTACAGAGCAGAATGTAAGTTATTAATCAATGAAAATATTAATCATATACACATCGACTCAACTGAAACACGGCATGTCACAATCTGTGACGAAGCAGGTGAGAGCCAATGAGCGTTCGATATCACTGCCGTAAATCATGTCGGAACGCTTCGTGAGGGCGCGGTTTTTGAATTTGAATTCATCATAACGAGCGCGGGATTTGATGTTTACGGTCGCTGCTGAGAATGAGATGAAGGTCGCTGAATAAAGGGCTGAATTTGGATCTGTTCCTCGCAAGCATATGGATTATAAAGATCTGGATTAAAATTGATGTGTTTTGTGAATTTATGTTGTGTTTTGGTCTATCTTATGATCTATGCTATAGGAGAAAACGCCTTTTTGTCTTACGGCAAACAAACTAGGCCTACTACAAAATGGTTAAACGATTACAGAAATGTTATTCATCTTAAGGTTTTAAAATGCCGTCTTTAACATTATCAAAGTTAATCATCCGAAATGAATTTGCAGCAGAAGTCACGAACAGAGCAAAATGTTATTTTATATTAAGTAGATTAGTAAAATGCATTTAATAAATGCGACTGAAAACATGTATTGATATGACAATTGAATAAAATAGAAACAAAACATTAATGCCACGATTTTAATATTCATACATGGGAGCTGGTACACGTTCACACTTGGATACGTAAATAATTTGCGTTTTAGTGCTGTCAATACATAAGTATTGTACGTTTTAGTGTGTATGAAAACGTAAGTAAATGTACGTGTGGTAGAATCACACTTTACTAAAAATACACACGTATTTTAATGAGATCATGTTGGATTAGAGTCCGCTTTTACAGTCTCATTATGCTCATAATTGTGCTCTTACGAACTATTCTAACTCAAACGTTCTGGGAAAATGTTTTGAGATAAAAACTGAATAGTGATTGTGACGTTGAAATCGCGGGGTATATCCGTTTATAGCCTAGCTTTAGCTTTTTACTTCTGGCGACTGTATTTAGGTTTCAAAATTCATAAAAGTGATTGTGTTTCATCTGTGATAATTATCTTGATGGACAAAACGTGTAAGTATTATAAATGTTTGTTGCTCACAGAGCTAGTTTTTAACGATAATCCAAAAGCCTATGGGAAAATCCTATTGGGTTTTTCTTGAGGGAACCAGTGCGATGCTAACTGCCGGTTGGCCTACAATGTGACGTCATACCTGCACCACTCTATAGAACAGACTTTTTTAGCGGTCATGAAGTAATTACTTATTCAAAACAGGTATAACTACTCAAGAGTATGCGATTTTGTTTTATTAGCAGTCTGGAGCTCCAATTAACATAGTAGAGAATTGAACAAATGGGACTATTGATATTTATCAAGTTGTGCATAAGCAGTGAAAGATCTTTGTGTGCTAGAACATTCTGTTGACAAATCAATAAACATGGTGTTGGATGAGGTCAAATGAAGCTTGAAATAATTATTAGAGTCATCTTTTTTTTCAGACGTTCAGCGATGATGTTCAAAGAACAGCTCTTTTCCTGTTTGCCCAATGGAGTTATTGATTGAGTTTAATTGCTCAATGATCACATCAGCTGCAGAGAGTATGCGGTGCTATTTAGTTGTTTATTTTTGATGGTTCATGAGTTATGATGCTTTCAAAGACTATTCCATTTATCATTACCCACCATGCAGGCTTGTTTTGCATTGATTTTGATTCTGATTAATTTTGCACGGCTTCGCAGTGGACACCAGACACAGATCGATATGTGTGGCGTTATCTGAAACAGATGCAGCCAGAGATGATTAAGCGCCATGACGTTCTCCATCTCACTGATGGTGTTTAATATAATGGCACACTTCCTGTTTTTCCCTCTTCTGATATTGATTAAGCTTAATTACCTGGTGGAAGTGAAATAACGTGAGGACCTTAGAGGTCAAGGGAAGGAAGTCTCCAGCTTCGACACCTAAAGAAAAGAAAACTTATGATTTATATGACAGCTTTACCACAGTGTATACAAGCATATATGCATATAAATATATAGCCAATAATGGAGGTTACAACAAGTTTGTTCACTCCAAAGCCATTTCTGCCATGAGAAAGACCTTTATTTCTTTCAAATGGCCTTTTTGATTATTCATCATAACATTTTTCTTTTTGTTATATGAAGGTTGCATTAAAACTTATGTTTATTTTTTCCAGATTTTTAATCATAAAATATGAAAGTCCTTCATAAAAATACAACAGTTTTTCCATGACATCCAACATTTTTCCCCTAATAAATTTTAAAAGTTAGTGTCAAAAGTGGTCTATATTCTACGGAGCCCCTAAAGGGACATGGTGGTGGAAAAAAAAAAAAATATGATATGGGAGGAAGAATAAGAAGTCGTTCTCTCGCAAAATGTTAATGCATTCCTCCAAAAAAACTTGGCGTTCTCTTGCGAAACCGTAAAGTTTCTCCGGGGAACACAAAACATTATAATAATAGTGCTGTCAAACGATTAATCGTGTTTACAGAATATATGTGTGTGTACTGTGTATAATTATTATGTATATATAAATACACACACACGCACATGCATGTAAATATTTAAGTAAAAAACTGTTATTTATATATAATATAATTGATATAAATACAGTATATACATGCAAATATTCTCATATTTATTCTACATAATATAATACATAATTGACATTTTGCTTTCTATAACATACTTCAAGTATGGTAGTGAAGTTTTTTCGGAGTAGACCATAATCTGAATGCTTAAACCCTAACTGTGATTCTTATAGCACAATTTCTAAAACTATTAATACTTATAGCAAAACCACTCACTGAGTTTGCAAAACTAAAAGCACAAACACAGTTTGCAATTTTGTTACACACACTTTGCAAAACTGCAGGTACAAGCACTCTTTTTGCGGAACTGTAAACACAACTCACTGCTTTACACTCAATTTCCAAATGATCAACACACTCCTAGCAAAACTATACACATGTATGGCTAATATTTACACAATTTTGCCAACTGTCTGGCACACTGTCACATGTGAAAACTGTTTTAGATAATTAGTTCACTTTGCAATCAGCCTAAGCACTATAAATAAGCCACAGGTAAGCTGTCCGTGTGGAGTACAATGGAGGGAGCAAGAAGAGTGAGAATTAGAGGAGGAAGAGGACGTGGTGGTGAAGAAGTAGGAGGAAGAGGACGTGGAGGTGAAGAAGTAGGAGGAAGAGGACGTGGAGGTGAAGAAGTAGGAGGAAGAGGACGCGGAGGTGAAGTTAGAGGAAGAGGACAAGGAGGAGCAAGAGGAGGACGAGGAGGGGGAAGAGGAAGGGTAAGAAGAGTAAGAAATAGAATTACTGATGACATCAGAGCTACAATAGTGGACCATGTAATCAGCCACGGAATGACCCTGAGGGAAGCTGGCCAACGGGTTCAGCCTAACTTGAGCCGCTACACTGTAGCAAGCATCATAAGGACATTTGGAAATGAGAATCGGTTAGTACAGTCACTTTGCACTAAGTTTTGTAGCACTGCCATACTCTAATGAGAAACACAACAATACCATACATGTAAAAATACTGAAATTGTTACTTTACAGAATTGCTAGACGTCCAGATGCTGGGGGCAGAGGAAGAATGTTCACTACCAGAACAAGAGACCCATATAGTCAATATGGTGATTGCAAATAATTCCATAAGTCTACGAGAAATTCAGCAGCGCATAATTGAGGATGACACCACCTTACAAAACATACACAATGTGAGCATTTCTGTATTATGTTGTGTACTTGCCCGCAACAGAATCCGAATGAAACAAATCTACAGAGTCCCTTTTGAAAGAAACAGTGAACGTGTAAAACAACTGCGATATGACTATGTGCAGGTAAGCTATAGTATCACTGGTACTGAATCTGGAAGTGCATACTGTAGTGCTGTGCTGCATTTGTTCTGTCTTATCCAGAGAGTGATGGAGCTAGAGGCAGATGCCATGGGTCATGAGCAGCTTTTTGTGGATGAGGCAGGTTTTAACCTCACTAAAACAAGGAGACGTGGCAGGAACATTATTGGACACCGTGCCATAATTAATGTCCCAGGACAACGTGGTGGTAACATAACTATGTGTGCAGATATAAGTCAAAATGGTGTTGTTCACCATCATGCAACCCTAGGCACATATAACACTGCACACATTATTACATTCCTGGACACCTTACATGACATGCTCACTAATGTTCAGAGACCAGAGCAGACCAGATACGTCATCATATGGGACAATGTTAGTTTCCATAGGGCTGCTTTGGTCCGCAACTGGTTTACAGATCACCCACTCTTCACTGTACTCAACCTCCCCCCATACTCTCCATTCTTGAATCAAATTAAAGAGTTCTTCTCTGCTTGGCGCTGGAAGGTCTATGACCGTCATCCCCATCAACGCATAGCCCTTTCACAGGCAATGGAGGAGGCATGTGGGGATAATGACCAGGCATCATGTCAGGCCTGGACCTAGACCTTTTCCCTGGTGCCTTGGACTAGAGGACATTGCATGTGATGTAGACGAAATTTTGTGGCCGGACCCAGAGAGAGACGACACGATGTAGACTGGTTTTTTTTTTTTTCTCAGTGAAATTACTATTTTGTGTTTTGACTTGGTAAAAAACACTTGTGTTTGTTTTGATGTGTGTAAATAAACACCAGTACTTGAAGTTTGGATCCCTGTATGTTTACAGAACTATGACAAAATTATGACCTCAAACTGACATAGCCTACCTTGTGCACAGAGAAAGCAAAAGCCAGATGTGTTTTTTATTCATACCATCAGTGTGTAGTTGGCGCATTGTGTGCTTATTAATGTGATGGCTTGTGTTAACTGTTTGATACGAAAATACCATTTTTATGAAGGTTTGAAGAGTTAAGCAAGGTTTATTAGCTTTTGCAAGAGAACTACAATGTTTTGCTGATTTGGTGAAGGGTTTTCTTATTTGTGTGTAGAGTTTTGCAAAAATAGCCAATAGTTACAAAAAATGGGCTTAAGCCATCAGAAAAAAAAAAATATATATAAAAAATCTAATATTTTTTTCCTTCACCATGTCCCTTTAGGGGCTCCATAATATTCCAAGTCTTCTAAAGTCATACAATAGCTTTGTGTTAGAAAAAGATCTAAATTATTCGCTGATTATTATCCTTTAATAATTGACAACTCAAGTAGTTTGTTTATTATTTATGGCCGAAAGATTGAATATTAAATCATATAGCCAATAATGAAGGTTACACCAAGTCTGTTTACTCCAAAGCCTTTATTCTGCTTAAAAAAGACTTTATTCCTTTCAAGTGGACTTTTTTATTATTCATCATGTAGTGGCTTTGAGTGTTTTTACTATTTCCACTTCAGCTCGAACCTTTCCACTTCCGCCATTGATTTAAAGAAGTGAATGTATGCCTTTGGCCTAAAAATACTTGATGAAATTGAATTAGAGGAAATGCAATTTTCTTAACAAAAGAATTTCAAATTGATTGGCAGGGGAAACGGCCA
Organism: Coreius guichenoti; assembly: GCA_039654105.1. Classification (NCBI taxonomy): domain Eukaryota; kingdom Metazoa; phylum Chordata; class Actinopteri; order Cypriniformes; family Gobionidae; genus Coreius; species Coreius guichenoti. The sequence goes on along the minus strand of CM077191.1, from coordinate 3,959,403 downwards.
ATATGAGCTCAGAGAAAGGAGTGTGTTCTTGGCAACGTCCACAACATATAATAATGTAGGACAATGTTACTGCAAGGTCCATAGATCACATTTTTCAAAGTGTGTTAAGTGTAAACACCCTCCTCATACTGTATGTAAAATGTGTAACAATAAATAACAGAAAAATTGCATTTATCATCATATAAAAAAGAGGACAGATAGAAAACTGATGCCAAACTGTAACAATGGGAAAACTATAATATTTAACAAAATATGAAACTATGGGTAAAGAGGGTTCACATTCATGCACGCAGACCTGAACTGAATCCCTACTGTACTCTGGGTTGAATTGTTTCTAAAACAATTACTCTGCTTCCCCATGAGGTTCAAACAAATGCTCTAAGGAGGATCAAGTAGAGAGAGAAAAAGCAAAAATACAGATTTAGAGTTCATGTTTTTGCGCATCTGAATGTGTTGGCCTATACTTTTTTTTGCAAGGCTGTTTGGCTAGATTCAAATTAGAGTCCATTTTTTTAACACTCAACACATAAAACTTAATAACAAGCCACATAGCAACTCGCTCACCTCAAGGTCGTAACCATGTCTTGAATGTTTTTATTTTTATAAAGCATAAAGAAACAGAACAGTGAACGAAATTCTAGGTCTAATTCTAGTTGGGAAATAATAATTTTGGGACTATTTGCAAATAATATTTGCATTAATTTGCGTCAAATATATCGTTAGTCTCGAGATTCTTCCCGTTAGTGAATAAATACATAGATCCGCTGTTAACATTCAAATTCCTTAGTGGTCTGGTGGTAGAATTTTTGTAAACCGTGTCGAAGGTTACATGTTCTAATCCGCCCTCATATAGTTTTTTTTCTTCATTAAAATCAAAGATGTTCAATAATTGCACACTGAACAAAATTATAAACGCAGCACTATTGTTTTTGCCCCCATTTTTCATGAGCTGAACTCAAAGATCTAAGACTTTTTCTATGTACACAAAAGGCCTATTTCTCTCAAATATTTTTCACAAATCTGTCTAAATCTGTGTTAGTGAGCACTTCTCCTTTGCCGAGATAATCCATCCACCTCACAGGTGTGGCATATCAAGATGCTGATTAGACAGCATGATTATTGCACAGGTGTGCCTTAGGCTGGCCACAATAAAAGGCCACTCTAAAATGTGCAGTTTTACTGTATTGGGGGGGAGCCCGGGGGGTCCGGGGGGGTTCGAAAACCAGTCAGTATCTGGTGCGACCACCATTTGCCTCACACAGTGCAACACATCTCCTTCGCATAGAGTTGATCAGGTTGTTGATTGTGGCCTGTGGAATGTTGGTCCACTCCTCTTCAATGGCTGTGCGAAGTTGCTGGATATTGGCAGGAACTGGAACACGCTGTCGTATACGCCGATCCAGAGCATCCCAAACATGCTCAATGGGTGACATGTCCGGTGAGTATGCTGGCCGTGCAAGAACTGGGATGTTTTCAGCTTCCAGGAATTGTGTACAGATCCTTGCAACATGGGTCCGTGCATTATCATGCTGCAACATGAGGTGATGGTCGTGGATGAATGGCACAACAATGGACCTCAGGATCTCGTCAAGGTATCTCTGTGGATTCAAAATGCCATCAATAAAATGCACCTGTGTTCGTTGTCCATAACATACGCCTGTCAATACCATAACCCCACCGCCACCATGAGCCACTCGATCCACAACGTTAACATCAGCAAACTGCTCACCCACACGACGCCATACACGCTGTCTGCCATCTGCCCTGTACAGTGAAAACCGGGATTCATCCGTGAAGAGAACACCTCTCCAAAGTGCCAGACTCCATCGAATGTGAGCATTTGCCCACTCAAGTCGGTTACGATGACGAACTGCAGTCAGGTCGAGACCCCAAAGAGGACGACGAGCATGCAGATGAGCTTCCCTGAGACGGTTTCTGACAGTTTGTGCAGAAATTCTTTGGTTATGCAAACCGATCGTTGCAGCAGCTGTCTGAGTGGCTGGTCTCAGACAATCTTGGAGGTGAAGATGCTGGATGTGGAGGTCCTGGGCTGGTGTGGTTACACGTGGTCTGCGGTTGTGAGGCCGGTTGGATGTACTGACAAATTCTCTGAAACGCATTTGGAGACGGCTTATGGTAGAGAAATGAACATTCAATTCACGGGCAACAGCTCTGGTGGACATTCCTGCAGTCAGCATGCCAATTGCACGCTCCCTCAAAACTTGCGACATCTGTGGCATTGTGCTGTGCGATAAAACTGCACATTTTAGAGTGGCCTTTTATTGTGGCCAGCCTAAGGCACACCTGTGCAATAATCATGCTGTCTAATCAGCATCTTGATATGCCACACCTGTGAGGTGGATGGATTATCTCAGCAAAGGAGAAGTGCTCACTAACACAGATTTAGACAGATTTGTGAACAATATTTGAGAGAAATAGGCCTTTTGTGTACATAGAAAAAGTCTTAGATCTTTGAGTTCAGCTCATGAAAAATGGGGGCAAAAACAAAAGTGTTGCGTTTATAATTTTGTTCAGTGTATATTGAGCATGGACACGTTTGTGTGCATTTTGTTTTGTGATTTCACCGGAAAGAAGAGTCCCCTCAATGGCATTAAGCGATAGATTGACGCGCTTGTCTGTGTGAAGACTGTGAACGAGCCAAAAGAGAACGTAAAGCCTGCCGACTTTGATTTGATTGGCCATCTCAATCATTTTGACATTGACGAGCGCCGTTAGACCTGAGGCAGACCAGACTAAAAATGTAACTTTTAAACCTTTTTGTCATCCTAACATACAGAGTGCTGCGTAATGGAGTGCAGGAGAGCAGTTCAAGAATTTAAAATATTGGGGGGGATGTCTATGGTCTATGGTCCCCCTCAATGTCTATGGTGGTTACGGCCCTGGCTCACCTAAATAATCATCTCTCTCGGATTCATTCACGTGTTCAGATTATGCGCTGAACAAATGATGCTTTAGAAAGAATCGGTTCTCTTAAACTGTCCTTTGAATGTTGCATTGGCAAGTCTGATTCATTTTAGTGAATTGATTCATCTTAAACAATAATCGCTCTTATATGCAGTGTTAGAAAGTCTAATTCATTTTTGTGATTAAGTTCATCCTAAATGGTCCTTTCTTTTCTTACTTAAAGGGGACCTATTATGCACTTTTTAAAAGATGTAAAATAAGTCTCTGATGTCCCCAGAGTGTGTATGTGAAGTTTTAGCTCAAAATACCCCACAGATGTTTTATGGCATGTTAAAATTGCTATTTTTTAGGGGTGAGCAAAAACGCGCAACAACAAAACAGGACAATCTCACGCACTGAAAATGTCAGAAACTGTCAGTAGCGGTGTTCAGCCTTGTATGTTCAGTCATTTGTCATCTGACTGTACTGTGCATAATAAATGCACGTTTATGAATTACGCAGAGCCTGGCGGGATAAAAATAACGACATAGCTCTGGTCTCCTGGTGCCTTCACATGCTATCAGAAATTTCATAATTCCCACTTCTGAAGATGTGATTACGAGCTTGTCGCATTCAAGTGGGCGACTTCAAAGGGCGTTCGTGTTCAATTCCTAATTTTTTAAACTCACAATTGTGAGATATAAACTCTATGTGTATATATATATATGAGATATAAAAAAAGTCACAATTACCTTTTTTCTAAATATTTTTATTCTGTGGCAGAAACAAGCTTCCATGCATTTGAATAGGATTCCACGCAATCTGGATTTTCGTGTGAAAGATTTCCCCATACAGTTGTTTGCACAAATTCGCTGCATTGACCAACACAAAGCTGCTTTGTTTGAAAGCAAGTTCTGTGTGAGCTGTGCTTCATATATTGCTACACTGTTGATAATCGACCTAGCATTTTTGCCCTCGAAATTTCGCTAAGAATGTGACCGCACCTTTGGAATGAATCAGTTTATCTCTCTCATGTTGCATTGGATAGTCCGATTCATTTTAGTAAATCGGCTCGTTGGGACGATCAATGTAAATAAACATATAAAAAATGATTCAACGATCTGAGTCCCTGCATGTATTCTGACTCAGGTATGCAAAATGGGGTGTTTTGAACTGTTGAATATTATCACCATAATTGAGTTCATTCATTTATTCATTCACAAACCCTCACATCTCAATAATCTGTTGTAGTTTTCCAGTCGTACAGTAAAGAGGATCAGGGGAGAAGTTACCCATCTTGACATCCTAATCATGTACAAAGCTAAAGCTGTCACAAGATTTACACAAAACATAGACACGGCAAAAAATATTGCAACACAACAGTTATCTGGTGAAAGCGGCTCATATGGGCCTGCAGAAATCTATACGTACAGTCTTTTAAAATTCATTGCCGTTTAAACTTTTCTGATATATCAATAAAATGGCCCTAAATCCAGCTCATCAGTTTGATGTAGTTGAGTCAGCTCTTCTTCCCGGCATCTCAGCTCGATCTTGCAAGGGATATTAATCTAGCAACAGGGTCCTTGTGCCCAACCACAGCTGTCTGCCTGTCTAGAATGACTAAATGCTCTTGTGTTGCTAACAGCAGGACCCCCAACAAGAGGCCCCTACACACACCCCCAGACACACTGATGTAACTCAAACACTCACCTTGAGAGGAGACAAAGGAGGCTTAAAGAACAGTGCACATAAAACTGTGAAGTATTGCTCATCATTTACCAAATCCATGTCTTCTGTCATGAAACAAAAAGGAGTTATCTAGGAACAAAATACAAAAAAAAAAATACCAACAATAATTATTAGAGCTGTCACTCAACAAAAATGTTAAAGATATTCAGTTAATTACATCATATGCTAATTAATAAATTATATTAATTTATATTGCATTATTATATTAATAATAGCATATTTAATTCATATATGCTGATGATTAATACATAATTCATATAGATACAGACAGACAGAGAGACAGATCACAGACAGACAGACAGACAGACGATAGATAGATAGATAGATAGATAGATAGATAGATAGATAGATAGATAGATAGATAGATAGATAGATAGATAGATAGATAGATAGATAGATAGATAGATAGATGACAGACATGATAGATAGATAGATCGATAGATAGATAGATAGATAGATAGATAGATAGATAGATAGATAGATAGATAGATGACAGACATGATAGATAGATAGATAGATAGATAGATAGATAGATAGATAGATAGATAGATAGATAGATAGATAGATAGATAGATAGATAGATAGATAGATAGATAGATGACAGACATGATAGATAGATAGATAGATAGATGGATAGATAGATGACAGACATGATAGATAGATAGATAGATAGATAGATAGATAGATAGATAGATAGATAGATAGATAGATAGATAGATAGATAGATAGATAGATAGATAGATGACAGACATGATAGATAGATAGATAGATAGATAGATAGATAGATAGATAGATAGATAGATAGATAGATAGATAGATAGATGACAGACATGATAGATAGATAGATAGATAGATAGATAGATAGATAGATAGATAGATAGATAGATAGATAGATAGATAGATAGATAGATAGATAGACAGACAGGAAAAAAAAATAATATACTTTTGACTATTTGTAAATTTTACAACCTCATAAAGTGGTATGTACCAGTTTGTGGATGTCATACAATAGTTTATATAAAGAATATAATAATTGGTTTTGATGTGACAACATTACATAAATCTATTTTGTAAATGGCTGCAAGCTCTGCATGCGAAGATCTGTCTTCAGAGCTCAAACAAAGCCTCTTTTACCATTATATGATTATTCCGTCTTGTAAATTAAAGTGACTTTTTTTTTTTTTTTCTTTATCATGTCTTCATGATCATTTGTCTTCAGGCCCCAGAAGTCACAAAAAGTGCAAGTCGTTCCTCAGAGCTATATGCACAGAAGTTCTTACTCTAATTTAATTATAGTGTATACTCGCTGATATTCAGATCATAGGCGCGCTGGCGAATGTAACTGACATTTGCATTCCACTAGAGGTCTGTTGCTATGTCAGGTTTCTGCAGAGAGCAGATGGCCGCAGATGGTTTGTGGAAGCTCTCTCTTGTGCCCTCGAATTTCCTCTTGATCTGCTCGGCTCCTGGATGGAATCGAGCAGCACATAAACTGGATTAAGCAGATATGTGTGTGTCTGTGTTGAAGGAAATTGTTAATCTAAAATCAAGCATCCCTTCAGAAAATAAATCTGGATGTTGTTGTCTTACATTCACAGCTTAAATATGGCATGATGGTTTCACACACAGATGTATCCATAAATTTGTAAAAAAATCTCATATATCTTTGTAATACTTCATGCCTGCCTATATTACTTGGCACCGTTTTCCTCAAACATTCACACATCTGCGCTCACAAATTGCTTCTGTTACTGCCATTATTACAAGTAGCCGACTATATTGAAGCAGGATATGAAGTGGAACCAAAAATTTATGACCATGTGACATTCTCAAAGTGAACGCTTTGGGGAATTTGTCACAGTGTACGGAGGCAGTAGACTATTTATTGTAGAAGTCATTAAACATGCTAAAAAAACTGGTTTTGCCTCATAAAAATGACATTTATGAAAACCGCTTTGTATTTCCCAGTCGCCTAATTACTAAGTATTATTAACCGGATTCATAAGTTGACACTAAGTTGTCTGGAGAGTTTCAAAAGAAGCATAAAAAGGCACACTTCCTACTGGTGTGTCATTAAAGAGGTTTGTTATAAATAGCATTCATTGTTCATATTTAACCCTCTGTTGCACATTGTCTCTGGGAAACAAACCCATTTTCTTCACTTTGCAAGCATGAGGTACATGCACAGTTGTGGTCAGAATTATTGGCACCCATGGGAAATATGATGAAAGATGGCTGTTAAAATAAATCTGCGTTGTTTATCCTTTTGATGTTTCTTTCAAAAAGTTAACAAAAATTTAACCTTTCATTGAAGTAAAATAATTTATATTATGAAATAAATGTTTTTCTCCAAAACATCTTTTTTATGAGTAAAATATCTCTGAAGTATATTCCCATTCATATTTACATTTTTTAGCACACCAGGGTGACTAGGAACATGAAATTGTCTAGCTATGACATCTTGTTCCACAGGAGTATAAATATGAGGAAACACAAAGACCAAATTCCCTTAATCATCCGTCACAATGAGTAAAACCACAGAATATAGTTCTGATGTGCAGCTAAAGATTGTTGAGCTTCACAAAATAGAAAGTGGCTGTAGGAAAATAGCTAAAGCATTGAAAATCCCCATTTCCACCATCAGGGCAATAATTAAGAAGTTCCAATCAACTAAAGATGTTACGAATCTGCCTGGAAGAGGACGTGAGTCTATATCGTCCTGATGCACAAAGACTCTCCAAGGATCAGAGATGGAGAATTGCAGAGATTAGTTGAGGTTTGGGGTCAGAAAGCCTAAAAAAAAAAAAAACCCCTACATCAGCACATGTTGTTTGGGAGAGTTTCAAGAAAAATCCTCCTCGCTCATCCAGAAACAAACTCCAGTATATTCAGTTGTCAGACACGACTGGAACTTCAAACGGGACCTGGTTCTGTGGTCAGATGAAACTTAAAAAAGAGCTTTTTGGCAGCAAACACACCAGATGGGTTTGGTGCAAACAGGGATAAAAAGTACCCCATGCCCACGGTTAAAAATACCGCTGGATCTTTAATGTTGTGAGCCTATTTTTTTTTTGCTGGAGGTCCTGGACATCTTGTTCAGACACATGGTATCATGGATTCTAGCAAATACCAACACAACAATCAAAACCTGGTGACCTCTGCTAGAAATCTTATAATGGGCCGTGGTTGGATCTTCCATCAGGACAACGATCCAAAACAAACATCAAAATCAACACAAAAATGTGTCACTGAGCACAAAACCAAGCATCTGCAATGGCCATCCCAGTCCCCTGACCTGAACCCTATAGAAAATGAGTGATGAACTGAAGAGAAGAAGCACCAACATGGATCTGGGAATCTGAAGGATCTGGAGAGATTCTGTATGGAGGAATGGTCTCTGATCTCTTGTCAGGTGTTCTCCAAACTCATCAGGTGTTATAGAAGAAGACTCAGAGCTGTTATCTTGGAAAGAGGAGGTTGCAAAAAGTATTTAATAAAAGGGTGCCAATAATTGTGGCCAACGTGTTTTGGAGAAAAGCATTTATTTCATAATGTGATTTCCTCCCACTTTCAATTCTTTTACTTCAATGAAAGGTTAGATTTTTGTGCTTTTTTTTTTTAATGAAAGATCAAAAGGATAAACAATGCAGATTTATTTATTACAGCCATCTTTGATCATATTTACCAGGGGTGCCAATGATTCTGACCACAACTGTATGATGACAATTAAATGATTAAAAATGAATAAACTGATAAAAAGTACATTCTTGTTCATGCTGCACCCTCGCCTTCTCATATGTACACCGTAGCAGCAGTGGTGGAGCCAGGATATTTGGGTGGCCAGGTTTTGATCATGAGATTCAGTACTCTTTCTGAAGATGTGTAATAGCGCCCCCTACCGTATAACAGTGAAAACACGGAAAGCCAGAAAAAATGTTTTTTTTTCACATTTGTTTTCTCACAAATGACAGAAATTTCCATCAATGGCGGGGAAGGAGTTAATAATGTTGTATTTACCCATACGTTCAGCGATTCATATATCTGTCTATCTTACTGTTCGAGTCTTGTTGTGGTCGTAAAGATATGGTTCTACGTCTAAATAAACTAAATTCTGGTCAAGATAAAAAAAAAAAAGAAAACGGCAATTGTGAGCAGAAACGGCAATTTGTGTAAGAAACAACAAAAAACGTCATTTTAAATATTTTTCTGATGCAAGACTTTTATTTTGAAAGACATGAGTGAACTGTTGACTCTTCTGTCAGACGCAGTTTAAATACATTTTTTAAATGTTTAATCATTTTAAATATTTAATATGAATGTATTATTATTGTTAAATATGATTTTTTTTTTATTGCATTTACATTTTTTGTTGTCTTTGCACATGTAAAAATGGCTATTTCTGAATGAAAGTGAACAATATATAGAAACTCCTTAGGCTATTTTTATACACATAACTATTTGCTGTGGGCAGGTCCATCCCTGACCATTAGATAACCGACATAATCCTATTTTCATAGTTACATTAATGATTTGTGTTATAATTACATCAGCTTCCTCTCTTCTGGTCACATACGTTAATCACTGCTCTCATTTAATCAGATCTATTAATCAAGCGAGCAATTAACAGCAATGCGCTACTCCCTACGGTAAAACAAATGTCTCACACCACATTTTTTTTACATAAATGTTTTTGCTTTGTTTTTTGTTATTGCAGGGTTTTTTTTTTTTCAATCTTCTGGACATCCAATTAACTTCCAACTAAATATTTGTAGATGTGAGCGGCTCAGAAAGGCGTTTGCAGGAATTCTTGCAGGAATCCTTTCTCCCTTCATTAAGAGACGGGTAATTAGTTTATTCCAGACTGAGCGTGAGATGTGAGAATAATTAGTTCCATCTAATCATGTGGAAAAGCGCTGGAATGGATCCACGGCTCTGATCCGTCAGCAAACATTCGACAGACAAACAAAGTGATGAACGAGGGATGAATGGATGTAATTGGTCAATTTAGATCGTCACCACGCGTCGCTCCACCATGAGCAGAGTCTGCTATCGGCAATACAGACACTACAGGGCCACATTCATGTTTATATTTTCACAGATACAGTTTCACAGATACAGATTAAGGAATTTTTTAGGTTCCATAAGAATTAGTCTTAAGATTTAAGAACTAGTCTTAAAAATGAAATGTGGTCCACATTGCAACTTCATATTCCGGCCAAAAACCACCCACTCATACAAGACACGGAAAGGGTCCAAAAAAAAAAAAAAGAAAAAGATATATATATAAAATTTTCAGTCATTTGTAATTCCTTAATAGGTCATTTAATGTAAAATGTACATTTTTGCAATGTTTAAAACAATTTTCAATTTTCTTGTAAATGGATATCGTCATAAAGTCAAAAAATAATTCTGGAAAATGATATTTGGGGTCATTTTTATGTATTTTGCTTGGAGGCAACACTGTCCTTGAAAGGGACTTTTCTAAACACACACACACATATATATTAATATTGGTGTTGTCAATCGATTAAAAAATGTATGAATTAATCACACATTTTTCTGTAATTAATCTTGTTTAATCGCATTAAAGTAATATATTTTTATGTTGTAATATTTTCATATTTAATCTCCAAAATAATGTAAAAACAACATAAAACAGTATATTTTAAATATTTGTTTGAATGCATCTTTTTACTAAGCACTATGAATGAAGGCCAATATTACTGATACCAATACTGATGTCTCTATTACATGGATTTTTTAATCAATTATAGCCATTCAACATTACAGTTGAGTTTACAAAAAAGAAAGCTATCGATTTTAACATTTAATAGGCTTTAAAAAAAAAAAAAAAAAAAAAAAAAAAAAATCCAACAACATTTAAAGGGATAGTTCACCCAAAAATGAAAATTATCCCATAATTTACTCACCCTCAAGTATGACATTCAGACGAATGCAATCGGAGTTATATTAAAAAATGTCCTGGCTAATCCAAGCTTTATAATGGCAGTGAATGGCAGCCCAAAAAAGTGCATCCATCTATTATAAAAGCACTCCACACGGCTCCGGGGGTTAATAAAGGCCTTCTGAAGCGAATCGATGGGTTTGTGTAAGAAATATGTCCATATTTAACATGTTATAGAGTAAAATATCTAGCTTTCACCAGACCGCCTTCCGTATTCAACGTACGAAGAAAGTGTAACGCCTCTCGTAATTCCAAACGCTTACGCTATGCCCGACGTCATCAGTCCGTAAATTGAATATGGAAGGCGGTCTGGCGGAAGCTAGATATTTTACTTTATAACGTGTTAAATATGGATATTTTTCTTACACAAACCCATAGGTTTGCTTCAGAAGGCCTTTATTAACCTCCCGGAGCCATGTGGATTTTTTTTTTTTATAATGGATGGATGCACTTTTTTGGGCTTCAAATTTTGGGCTGCCATTCACTGCCATTATAAAGCTTGGATTAGCCAGGACATTTTTCAATATAACTCCGATTGTATTCGTCTGAAAGAAGAAAGTCATATACACCTAGGATGGTTTGAGGGTGAGTAAATTATGGGATAATTTTCATTTTTGGGTGAACTGTCCCTTTAATTTAAGGGAACTTAAAACAATCTTCACATAAACCCATTGTAATAAATGTCACATTTAGCTGTGCCTTTAATATCATGGTTTAACACTAAGGTTTTTTTTCCAGGTGGGAGGGGTCAGATTTTTACTGCCCTGCTAAAACGCACAAAAAAGTTATTGTTTTCATTGTTTTTGACCTATGTAACCTTAAAGGGATAGTTCACCCAAAAATGAAAATTATCCCATGATTTACTCACTCTCAAGTCATCCTAGGTGTATATGACATTCTTCTTTCAGACGAATACAATCTGAGTTATATTAAAAAAGTCCTGGCTAATCCAAGCTTTATAATAGCAGTAATTGTTGTTCTGTTTTTGAAATCCATAAAAAATGCATCTGTCCGTCAAATAACGTGCTCCACACGGCTCTTGGGGGTTAATAAAGGCCTTCTGAAGCGAATCGATGCGTTTGTGTAAGAAAAATATCCATATTTAAAACTTTATAAAGTAAAGTTTCGGCCGATCGCCTTCCGTATTCCATTTATGGAAAAAGTGTTGAAAGTGCCTCTGCAGTTCAAAAGGTTACACTACCAGGTACGCTCGTCAGACGTAGCGTAAGCATCTTGAACTGCGAGAAGGCAGTTTCAATACTTCGACAGGTTAAGTGAAGTGAATAACACTGATTATCTCTTCATCACTGCACCTGTTAGTGGGTGGGATATATTAGGCAGCAAGTGAACATTTTGCCCTCAAGGTTGATGCGTTAGAAGCAGGAAAAATGGGCAAGTGTAAGGATTTGAGCGAGTTTGACAAGGGCCAAATTGTGATGGCTAGACGACTGGGTCAGAGCATCTCCAAAACTGCAGCTCTTGTGGGGTGTTCCCGGTCTGCAGTGGTCAGTATCTATCAAAAGTGGTCCAAGGAAGGAACAGAGGTGAACCGGCGACAGGGTCATGGGCGGCCAAGGCTCATTGATGCACGTGGAGAGCGAAGGCTGGCCCGTGTGGTCCGATCAAACAGACGAGCTACTGTAGCTCAAATTGCTCAAGAAGTTAATGCTGGTTCTGATAGAAAGGTGTCAGAATACACAGCGCATTGCAGTTTGTTGTGTATGGGGCTGCATAGCCGCAGACCAGTCAGGGTGCCCATGCTGACCCCTGTCCACCACCGAAAGCACCAACAGTGGGCACGTGAGCATCAGAACTGGACCACGGAGCAATGGAAGAAGGTGGCCTGGTCTGATGAATCACGTTTTCTTTTACATCACGTGGCCTCCAAATTCCCCAGATCTCAATCCAATCGAGCATCTGTGGGATGTGCTGAACAAACAAGCCCGATCCATGGAGGCCCCACCTCGCAACTTACAGGACTTAAAGGATCTGTTGCTAACGTCTTGATGCCAGATACCAAAGCACACCTTCAGGGGTCTAGTGGAGTCCATGCCTCGACGGGACCAACACAATATTAGGAAGGTGGTCATAATGTTATGCCTGATCGATATATATATACACTCACCTAAAGGATTATTAGGAACACCTGTTCAATTTCTCATTAATGCAATTATCTAATCAACCAATCACATGGCAGTTGCTTCAATGCATTTAGGGGTGTGGTCCTGGTCAAGACAATCTCCTGAACTCCAAACTGAATGTCAGAATGGGAAAGAAAGGTGATTTAAGCAATTTTGAGCGTGGCATGGTTGTTGGTGCCAGACGGGCCGGTCTGAGTATTTCACAATCTGCTCAGTTACTGGGATTTTCACGCACAACCATTTCTAGAGTTTACAAAGAATGGTGTGAAAAGGGAAAAACATCCAGTATGCGGCAGTCCTGTGGGCGAAAATGCCTTGTTGATGCTAGAGGTCAGAGGAGAATGGGCCGACTGATTCAAGCTGATAGAAGAGCAACTTTGACTGAAATAACCACTCGTTACAACCGAGGTATGCAGCAAAGCATTTGTGAAGCCACAACACGCACAACCTTGAGGCGGATGGGCTACAACAGCAGAAGACCCCACCGGGTACCACTCATCTCCACTACAAATAGGAAAAAGAGGCTACAATTTGCACGAGCTCACCAAAATTGGACAGTTGAAGACTGGAAAAATGTTGCCTGGTCTGATGAGTCTCGATTTCTGTTGAGACATTCAGATGGTCAGAGTCAGAATTTGGCGTAAACAGAATGAGAACATGGATCCATCATGCCTTGTTACCACTGTGGTGGTGGTGTAATGGTGTGGGGGATGTTTTCTTGGCACACTTTAGGCCCCTTAGTGCCAATTGGGCATGGTTTAAATGCCACGGCCTACCTGAGCATTGTTTCTGACCATGTCCATCCCTTTATGACCACCATGTACCCATCCTCTGATGGCTACTTCCAGCAGGATAATGCACCATGTCACAAAGCTCGAATCATTTCAAATTGGTTTCTTGAACATGACAATGAGTTCACTGTACTAAAATGGCCCCCACAGTCACCAGATCTCAACCCAATAGAGCATCTTTGGGATGTGGTGGAACGGGAGCTTCGTGCCCTGGATGTGCATCCCACAAATCTCCATCAACTGCAAGATGCTATCCTATCAATATGGGCCAACATTTCTAAAGAATGCTTTCAGCACCTTGTTGAATCAATGCCACGTAGAATTAAGGCAGTTCTGAAGGCGAAAGGGGGTCAAACACAGTATTAGTATGGTGTTCCTAATAATCCTTTAGGTGAGTGTATATACAGCTCTGGAAAAAATTAAGAGACCACTTAACATTGATACATTGATTTCTCAATGTTAAGTGGTCTCTTAACTTTTTCCAGAGCTGTATATATATATATATATATATATAAACCATTTTATTTGATATCTAAAATATATACATTTGATTTAATATGATATAATTTAAATGAGACCTCAGTCTTTAGTCAACTGGACAAACCCGGTACTCCCTGTCACCAATGGGAGCAAATCAGACCTTTAGGTGAGCCATCAAATATCTGGGGATGTTCTGTTGGGCTGACAAGGGCATGCTGGTGATTAGGTCACAGGTCGTATAGGGGCCAAATAAAGCTATTTTTGCCTGGACATATGTGTCCTCCTTTAATCACCACAAATACATAACCATGAGCCACAGACCCAGGTTTTCCTCTCATTACTGTAAACCATTTGCTTCCTGGAGCATTTTTAAACCACCTTTAGCAAATACAAACAGACATTTTCCATGAGAGGTATCCGGGGACAATTGTTTTCCTCTTTCCATTTTTTTTACACAGCAATTCAGCACAAAGTTGCGTTCAGGGCACAATGGGGAGATGAAAGAGAGGATGAAGTGCAGAAGTTCACAGACAGGACTAATACCGAGCAAGAGAGACAGAAACTCGAGGGAAGTGTTCAGAAAACAATAACATGCAAAGTACGCAGGACTACAAAGGGCACACAGCGAATTTTAATCAAAACAATAACGTGCTGATAATTGCTGCCGAGTGAATTGTGCGGCTCTGTGTGAATGCGCCTGTTGTCTTTGCAGAGATGGTTTTGCTCTCTGCCGCTGCTCGACATTGTTAATGAAATGCAAAGATGTTAATGCACAAATGTGTCAATCCTTTGCTAGTTAATAAACCTTTGAGCTGAACAACAACCCGGGGAATAGTGATTAAATTCTCTAAAACATCTTTTTTAAATCATCATTTACTTACCATCATGACGTTCCAAACCTGTATGATGATCTTTCTTCTGTGGAACACAAAAAGCATTATTCTGAAGAATATCCATGCTTTAAATAGTAACATAGTTATTCAAACTAAACAGTGTCCTTGCGTATATGCTTTTCTAAAATGCAGCAACTGGCTAAGCTAACGATTAATAATGGTGACATTTTGCTATTATGGGTTGGCAGTATCCCAGAAAAAACTCCTGTTGTGTTGTGGGTCAACGTTCTAAGAGTAAACCTCTGTGAACTGCCCTTCTGCTCCACATTTAGTGTATGTTTACACGACAACGATGTACTAAAAACAGACAACAACGTTGTCAAAACATTCCCCGTTCCCACAAATCTGTGAAAATGACTAAAAAGGCTGTATTATGCATGCCAGGCCAGTAGTTGGAGATGTCGCTTTGTCAAGAAACACCCCGCGAACATGTAATACGCATGCGTGAACACCTTTTTCACAGATTAACGTTTTTGTTGTTTACATGGAGACAGTAAAGGTATCGTTTTTAAAACCTTGCACTTTCAAACCCGTTTTCAAAAGTTGCCGTTGTCAGGCCCCCAAACGCTGTTGTCGTGTAAGTGATGGGCCAAAACGCATAAAAAGTTTTCTGTTTTCATTTGAAAATGGTGTCGTGTAAACATACTCTTAAATGCTAGACCAGTTCAGTGGAAACTCCGCCCCACAGACGATTCTAAAGATTTCATTGGTCATGTCAATCACAGTTCTAATTGCCTTCACCAAACACTAATCCCTTCACCCTAACCTTAACCAATGAAATTAGCTGCAGCGAATTTCCGCTGGTTTTGGCGGAAAAAAACCCTGCTTCTTAGGGGCAATTTACACAATGTTTTCAACTATAAACGGAAAACTTTTTATGCGTTTTTTATCCATTCATTTACATGACAACGGCGTTTTTGAAAACTATACCTTTATCGCCGCCGTGTAAACTACAAAAATGTGAATTTGTGATAACGGTGATGTCATGTGCATGTGCATGCGCATTCCGTGTTCAGTCTATAGAGGGTATGCATGTGACGTCACCGTCATCCGGAGTGACTGCGGTTACGCCCACTGAGTGGTAAAAACACTGAGTGGAAGCATTAGTTTTCAGCGTGAATGCCGCGAAAAACACACAAAACACATCTAAAACGGGAAAGAGCTTTGAGATTGACGGTACAAACTGATTTGACAAGAAATCTGAGGTATATTTTTATAGACTGCCGAAAGCTACAGAAAAGAGAAGCAAATGGATCGATTTCACAGAAACAACTGGACTCCAGGCAGCGAAACGTGGATTTGCAGTTATCATTTTGTGTTGAATTTTGGGGTAAAATCATACCCTATATATTGTATTGTTATAGATTGTATTAACAACTCATCATCAGTTAAATATTTACCATCTTATATTCTGCATAATTTGATGTTTTTAAATAAACACTGGCAAAAACTATACAAGTTTTAGGGTTGGACGAAATTACGATATACACTCACCTAAAGGATTATTAGGAACACCATACTAATACTGTGTTTGACCCCCTTTCGCCTTCAGAACTGCCTTAATTCTACGTGGCATTGATTCAACAAGGTGCTGAAAGCATTCTTTAGAAATGTTGGCCCATATTGATAGGATAGCATCTTGCAGTTGATGGAGATTTGTGGGATGCACATCCAGGGCACGAAGCTCCCGTTCCACCACATCCCAAAGATGCTCTATTGGGTTGAGATCTGGTGACTGTGGGGGCCATTTTAGTACAGTGAACTCATTGTCATGTTCAAGAAACCAGTTTGAAATGATTCGAGCTTTGTGACATGGTGCATTATCCTGCTGGAAGTAGCCATCAGAGGATGGGTACATGGTGGTCATAAAGGGATGGACATGGTCAGAAACAATGCTCAGGTAGGCCGTGGCATTTAAACGATGCCCAATTGGCACTAAGGGGCCTAAAGTGTGCCAAGAAAACATCCCCCACACCATTACACCACCAGCCTGCACAGTGGTAACAAGGCATGATGGATCCATGTTCTCATTCTGTTTACGCCAAATTCTGACTCTAGCATCTGAATGTCTCAACAGAAATCGAGACTCATCAGACCAGGCAACATTTTTCCAGTCTTCAACTGTCCAATTTTGGTGAGCTTGTGCAAATTGTAGCCTCTTTTTCCTATTTGTAGTGGAGATGAGTGGTACCCGGTGGGGTCTTCTGCTGTTGTAGCCCATCCGCCTCAAGGTTGTGCGTGTTGTGGCTTCACAAATGCTTTGCTGCATACCTTGGTTGTAACGAGTGGTTATTTCAGTCAAAGTTGCTCTTCTATCAGCTTGAATCAGTCGGCCCATTCTCCTCTGACCTCTAGCATCAACAAGGCATTTTCGCCCACAGGACTGCCGCATACTGGATGTTTTTCCCTTTTCACACCATTCTTTGTAAACTCTAGAAATGGTTGTGCGTGAAAATCCCAGTAAATGAGGAGATTGTGAAATACTCAGACCGGCCCGTCTGGCACCAACAACCATGCCACGCTCAAAATTGCTTAAATCACCTTTCTTTCCCATTCTGACATTCAGTTTGGAGTTCAGGAGATTGTCTTGACCAGGACCACACCCCTAAATGCATTGAAGCAACTGCCATGTGATTGGTTGATTAGATAATTGCATTAATGAGAAATTGAACAGTTGTTCCTAATAATCCTTTAGGTGAGTGTATATATATAACATTGATATAAGTGATCACCCGGATTTAGATCTACCTATATTGTATTTATATAAAGCATTCACAGGCAAATTTGCTTTATGTATTTAAATCGGGCGTTGAAATCGGGCTCATATAAATGTCAGGAAACACAATTCCTGACTACATGTCAATATCCATGGATCACTGGATCTTTGGTAAGCTGTAAGGAACACTATATTGAGCCCAACCTTTAGTTTAAACTGATTATTGTTTGTTTTACTCGCTTTTTTGCAGTTTCCCCAATTAAATCCAGTCATGCAGCAGCTCTTTTGCCACTCAGTCTGGCTGAGGGGGCGTGTTCCGGCGGGAAAGTGACGTCAATGCATACCCTCTATAGTAACGTATTGTTTCTTTACAAAGTGAGATCGCCATCTACTGGCCAGGCAGCAGAATACAGCATATTTAGTCAGGGATCATTTTGACAACGTTCTCGTCTGTGCGCGAAAAAAGCAAAAAAAAAACATTTCCATTTTTAGTACATCGTTGTCGTGTAAACATATCCTCAAACCGATGGCCACAGGACAGTTCATCAGATGACATCAACAAGGGAAATGAACATATGTGAAGCAAAAAGCAAGCATCAAGAAAGGGCTTCAAAATACAGGCCCAAATATAATGGCACTACATTTTACCACTAATGCTTCTCTGCATTACACTTGCACACTAGTTTATTCCCCAAATTTGCGAATTGCATCATTGTTGTTGAATCCTGTATGACAAATTGCTTGTTTTTCGTAATCTGTAAAGTCACTTTGAATAAAAGCATCTGCTAAATGATTAAATACAAACGTGATAAAATGCTTTTTTTTTTTTTGTCTAGTGATAAATTGTTGGTGAACACTGATACATGTATAATTTTTTAATAAAATACCGCTAAATTAAATATCAAAACTACTGGGGGAAAAAAACCCAGAAAAGCACAGAAATGTCTTTTTGACGTCGATCCAAACAAATGTTTCTTCTCTCCTCTTAAATATTTCAGTCACATTCATTAAAAAACAGTCAGGCACAAGTAAAACGAGTAGAGCTGGAAAATAGCACTGCTGTGCTCACTCATGAACACAGTGAGGCAGCCAGTGAAATTTATTCACACTGCAACATGCAGTCCAGCTGTAAAGAACATTTCATGTGCCTTTTCTTGATTCACTCATTTTTAATTCTGTCTAATAACTCAAAACAACTGGTGGAGCCTTTCACACACTAAATACTGAATCAACCATCCACACACAGCAAGTTAATGCTGTTTTGATAAGTTTTAAAGCACTAATACACACAAATATGTTATTCCAAAGTCTAAAGCTGACATATGTAAATCTAAAATACAAGACAGTGTTATCAATATTACTGCTTAAAATGTAACATCTCATTTTGACACAAGACACCTTTGTGAAAGAAAAGTAAGGAGACAACAGAGAAAAGACAATGATAGTTTATTTGTAACCTTATCTTGTGTATGAACTACAAACTCTGATTTCTATAATCGAACTCCATCTTTTTTTAAAGGTCATGAAATAATGTTTACATGAAAATCAATCCAGTCGTCTTTTACAGCATATCTCGCTCTCTTTTTTTTAAATCTTTTAGAACAGGTTGGCACATGTAAAATTAAAATTTAAAAAGTTTTTGTTTTGTTTTTTTGTTTTTATTTTCAAAATGTATTTTTGTATAGAAATCTACCACTAGAACAGCATTCCCTCTCAGAGACGAAAAGAAAAAAGAGTTACGTGGAAGGGAGAGAAAAGCATCGCGTTCCCTCCGTAACCGAAACCCAAAACACAGTTTACATGATGGGACAGAACAAACATACAAAAAAAACTTTTCTCCAAAAATTGACAATTTAAGACAATGATCCAAATCCTCAAAATAAAAAAAATAAAATGCAACTGAAACCAACACTCAACTCAATGACTTGGTTTACTTTTGTGCTAAACTCCATTGACAATATAATGTAATGAACTTATGTTTGGATTGACGTCAATTTCAGTGACAACACAAAGTAAAATCAGAAAGACAAGGAAATGATTTAAGATTCGAAAGAGCAGCATTTTCAGATGAAGAACAGTCATTTTTTGCACGCTTGGATATCTTGATTAGAAAATGTACCAGATGGCCTTTGCTTCTAGTGGGCAGGAGGTACGCTAAAAAAAAAGTTTGTAATGAACTGAAATAGCAAAGCTGACAAGCATAATTGCATTAGATCTTTAAAAATCGGAGTGCATCTGGTATGTGAACAAAATATGATACTGAAAGGTTCACCGAATGCCACATGGTATCAGTCGGCATCTGTATTAAGACCAGAAAAGCAAGAGAAAAATCTTCCTGTCAGTCCCCTGTGCGTTTTGCATTAATTATGAATGGCCAAAACGAATCACAGGTTTATTGGTTACTTCAAATTACCTATAGCCCTCTAGATTGCTTTATAGATTAAATGATGCACTTCAAATGAGTCCACTTTGGCTCTTTCACCCAGCATCGCTCTCCCATTTGACTCTGAATACATTTACAGTGTCAAACCAATGTCTGTCGGCTGCTCACCGCCCCTACCCACCCACCCAGTCCAAGGTCATTGGTTTCTATAGTGACCGTCTCAGGCCGTTCTGATTTCATAAATTAATTCATAATCTCAAATCATCCCCCCTGCAGCCAAAGGCTACAGCATGTGTAAAACCGAAGATGGATGCATCATTCTTGGTATGTGTCGAAAATAAAAATAAAAAGTGATTGAATATGACTTAGAAGTTTAAAAAGAATTGCATAACTGCCTATAAAAAGATTGACAGCGCAGAATGATGGAAGGGGGAAAAAAGACGATCGGTTTACAGAATCTATAAAGACACCTGTGGCATCTTTGGAAGCCTTAGATCTGAGCGGCACTGACTTTGCCCTCTTATTTAGGGTTCTATGTCTGGCTTTTAGACCATCCCAGATGGAATTCATTCAACTGTATGCAAATGGTTATGCATTGTTATGTCAACCTTTGAATAAAGGCCTACAGTCTTCGGCCCCCTGCCCATATAGCATTTGGCATAGAATGAGTGTGCTGCATCTCTTTATGAGTATTGGGAAACTTTAGTAAGGTATTAAGGAACTGCCACAGGAACTCACAATTTTTTTTTTGCTATGATAAAGAAGAACATAACGCTTATTTTAAGCAGGAGATGCCTCAAAATGCATTTAAGAGCAAGTGGGCTGACCCCAAATGCTAACCTAATCCATAAATCTTCTGGTCCGAGCACAGAAACGTTGAAATTGCCCTGCATGCATCAAATAGACATGTGTTCCTGACATTTGGCCCGGTTTTAAATGGGGACATGTTTCCAGGGCTTTTTGTTCTACATTTTAGGGTAGAGAAGCCAGGTATACATCTGCATATAATTTATAGCAGCCATCCCTGTTGAAAAATTAGCTGGTTTAAGCTCGTCTCCCAACGTGTCCAACTGAAAAAGTGCCCAAAACCCCTCTAAAACCAGCCAACAGATGGGCCTGACCATGCTGGGAGACCAACTATGACCCGTAAACCATCTTAATCTGGTTTAAAAAGCCTATTTTTCAGCAAGGGTAACTGAATAATGTGATATTGTCAAATATCACTAATTAAGGGGAGTCAAAAAGTGAATCATTTAGAATTAACGTGATCAATGTAGTAGACTGAGTATAATTCTAGCATTAGTACCTGTTAAGCGCTGAGCAGGTACTAATGCTAGAATTGTACTCAGTCTACTACAATCAATTTGAACAATTATGGTGTGGGAGTTTTCTAATATGACAATCTATGACTATATCTAAACTAAATGTGAATCTTGAGGTTTCAGACAGATGGAAAGTTTCAGATTCAGCTGCAAATGACTTTGAATTGGGTCCTCACATACAGAACAACAGACTTAGAGTTTAAAAGCAAATTAGTAAACCAACAACTCTTAAAATAACATTAAAAAAAACATGGAGAAATAATTGCTGGAAAAATAATTGCTGATTACATCTTTTCTTGATTAAACCACAATAGTTATTTTCCTTAAATAAATAACTTCTGTTATGTAAAGACACTTTTGAAACTGTTGACGTACACTCAACTCCCAATGTCCTTATCTACCCGTCAACATCCTTCTTATACGTCTTGCATCGGTCTACTGTCTTTGTTACGACAATCTTCAAAATCGATATGTCACATACTGTTCCTTAAGAGTTTTAGAGGTCTTTTTTTTTTTTTCTTCGTTTAATCCCCATTATGAAAAGCAGTTCAGATCTGGGTTTCTTGTACATTGTCTTTTGAGCTGGCCCGAATTAGCAAAGGTTCGTGGGCGGAGCTGTGTATAGAATTGATGGTGGAGGCGTGGTTGTACACAGTCTTGTAAGCAGTGTAATGATTCAGGTGCTCATGCTCCAGTGGGGGAAGGGCGAGGTGGCCCTCCATGGTAGGTCCACCCGTCACGCAATCCTCGTCCACGTTGATAATCTCAATGGTTCGTGTCGGTGCGTGGTGGTTCTGCTGGTGATGCTGTTTGCGCATTTTATAAAAGATGATCAGCATGACGGCCGCCATCAGCGTGATGGCCACAAAGCAACCAATGATGATCTTCGTGGTCTTCATGACCTCATCCAAGGTGTTGAGGGAGCCGTCGATCAGGGCCGTGACAGGGATGGTGTAGGTCTTGTCGGTGGCCTTAGTGGACAGTGGCGTCCGTGCTGTGGTGGTGGTGGTGGTGGTGAAGGAAGGTGGTAAGGTCTCCCAAATTCCAGAAGAAGGAGTGGGGCCGCCTTTCTGCTGTACCGTTGGGTGGCCCTCATCATGTGACGCTTCTGTGGTCTCGACGGTAACTGTAGTAAAGTAACTGAAGCTGCTGTTCTCTGTGGAGGACACATTGAGAGTAGCTGAGGCTGTTGTGTTGCCTGCGGAGTTGCTCACCATACAAGTGTATGTTCCAGTATCCTGCATCGTGACATTGGTAAAGTTTAACGTCCCATCGTTGAGCACGGAAATGCGTACCTTGTACGCCCCGTGCGTCATGATGGACCCATTGGGTGTGATCCAGCTGACTGAGGTCAAAGAATTTGCTCGACATTTCAATTCTGCTGCCATTCCCTCAGTCACGTTCAGGTCCGCTGGTGGCTCCACGATCACTGGTGCATAACAATGGAAATAATTCTGGTCAAGTTCGCCGATGTAGCGCCCTTTGTGGCTGGTAGGTGACGCACAGCGGGCACAGCAACTGGTATTGGCCGGCACCATTTCCTTTAGCCACCAACTGAGCCAGAGGATGTCACAGTTGCAATTCCAGGGGTTGTGGTGCAAGTGTACCCTCTCCAGGTGATGTAGTGGGGTGAAGAGGTCATGAGGCAGGAGGGTAAGGTTATTATGGGCCAAATTGAGCTCCACAAGGGACTGAAGATCATCGAAGGCATTTCTCTCGATCGTCTGGATCTGCGCATGCATCATCCACAGTTTCTGTAAGTGGACGAGGCCTTTGAAAGACCCTGGCCTAATTATAGAGAGCTGGTTTCCTGACATCTCCAACTCATCCAAACGAACAAGAGGAATGAGGTTTGGGATCTCCTTCAAGTTGCACATGCCCAGGTTCAGGTACCGCAGGTTGCTGAGGCCTTCAAAGGCACCTTCTGAAATATAAGAGAGCCTTTTCAGCTCGCCCAAGTCTAGCCTTCGTAGCGATGGTACACGGTTGAAGGCATAAGAGGGTATACTCTCAATAGGGTTATTCCTTAACCAAAGCTCCTTAAGTTTGGACAGGTACTCGAAAGCCCCATTGGGGATTGTGGTTAAACGATTATCGAAGAGCTCCAGAGTGTTGAGGTTGGCCAGCCCATTGAAAGCTCCAATTTCGATGTTGCGGATATGGTTTTTGCTGAGCTGCAGGATCTCCAGGTGCCTCAGATGCTTGAAGCTGTCAACCTTAATCACCTGGATGAGGTTCTCCTGAAGGTTCAGGTACCTTGTGTTGGTGGAAATACCATCAGGTACATCTCGAAGGCCACGTCGCGTACAGATGACCTTGCTGAACTGGTTGCTACAAGAGCAGACGGAGGGGCAGGTCTGCGCTCGCACCAGGCCAGCCACCACCAGAAGCTGCAGGGCCAGTGACAGCACGAACAATGGGTCGGACAGGGCCCGGTTCCACCTAGGACCTCTCATCGTCTGCTGCATCAGGGAGGAGGTCATCTTGTTTATCATTCATAATTCGCTGACAGGTTCTCCACTCTTTGGGAAGGGTTTTATTAGGCCAAACTGCAAAAAAAAAGAAAAGAAAGAAAGAACCATGTAAGGTTTGGAATACTAACTGACTGACATAAATAAATGCTAATACAGATAGATACAATAGATAAAACTGCTACAACTAAAATGTCACAATCTTATTGAGTTTCGGTTGCTTATTTGCACATACTGGTGCCTGATTCACTAAATTAATTATGCAAATGAGCCAAAAACGTCAAAAACACTGCCATAAAAGCTGTGCTGCAATCAATTTGAATGGTGCAAATCTCCACCAAAAAGGGCTAAAGTAACTAATAAATAAGTAAATTGGAAAAACTTGGGAAAAAAGAATTAGCACTGCAATCTTGAGAACGTTATTTGTCACACAAGCACAGACAAACGTTCAGAGGAACAGCCAGTTGTAATACTCAATACTTTGGAAATGTAATAGGTTACAGATTATAAATTACACTATTATGTAATAGTAGTGTAACTATTCAATTACTTTATTAAATAAATGTAACTGATTACATTTGATTACTTTTTGATTACTTTTCTAATTTCCAGCACTGGAACGCATTTTTATCACTCGCCATGGTGGCAACTCTCAGACAGGTTGTAGCCTAAAGCTTTCAGCGGCAATGTGGACTGATGTAATTGGCAGACGTGGTACGCTGCAAATTCAAACAAGAGAGCCAATCAAAAGCATCAGAATAGCATCACTTTACTAAATGGCCTTTAAATGGCAGGAGACAACAAAAAAGCAACAAATTAATATTATTCAACATATACTAGCTTTCTACAGAAAATATTCAGATGTAACCCCTTTGTAATCATTAACATTTTCATAAGTAACTGTAATTTAATTACACATTTTTTCTCAGTAACTGTAACTGATTACGGTTACATTTATTTTGTAATTAAATTATGTAACTCCGTTACATGTAACTAGTTACTCCCCACCACTGGAAATACTCTAGCAATGAAAACAATCTCTCTTATAGCCACACACATCCCTTTAGTCCAGTGGAAGTGAATCACAGACAAAATATTTTTCACACACATGCACCGTAGGTGACCTTGGAAGAGTGTTTCATATCCATTTCATTTTTTTTTTTTTTTTTTTTTTTTTTTGAGTGCGTGTGGTGTCTGTGAATTCATGTCTCTGCACGAACACCACGCTCAATCTAAGTCACATAAAGCTGCACCACAATATTGGGTCTGCTTTCTCTGTTTCCTCCTCTCCTCAGCCAGGGTGATATGAGCTGCCTTGTCTGTCTGTGTCACTTTATTTATTCTTGCAGAGGAGGCATAAATAAAAGCATGGCTTCCCACCTACCGATCCTTCAATCAACCCCTACGTATCTAAAGCGTTCGGCTCTCAGAGATACTTAAAGACGTGTGTGACCGGACTCAGCTGAGTATGTGACTCACTTTAGTGTCTATTCTGAAAGGAATTGGTCAATTTAGATTTTAGAGTTTTACCCTTGCACTCAGGGTACTATATACAATATATTCTTTCAGTCCATGCACTCCCTGATAACCAAAGTCATGACCTTAGCATTGCTAGTGGTATGCTAAAACACAATTTCTCTGAGAGGGTGTTAGCATGCAAGTCTCGTCTAGTTAACATGACCCTAAATCCAACTAATTATATAATGCTTCTTCAAGACCAACCAGTCATTCAAGACACCCGATTACGACAATTTGCTATTTTCTATATAAATGTAACAAATTCTTCTTATTATGCTCTGTAGACAATTCTGAGCACTAGAAAAGCTGCTCACAGTCAGTTTGTAGGACCTGAAGGAGAACTGTTGAACATGGATGTACTTCCCTGTGGGCATTACAACACCATGTAGAAAGTGTACAAGTGCAAATCTGTTTGTACCACTTTTCAATCTCTCGCTTGCCTTTCCTCTTCCTCTCGGCAGGGTGCTGGTCTTAACCTAATAATGACTGCCATAACAATAAATTCTTTCGTCGCAAATCTACTTGAACTGCTGCCCTGAAGTCTTCTAGACTGCTGAGGAGGATCACACATGAAACTCAACCATGTTACCACTAAACGTTTTAAAGGAGAATGACTTTCAGTAGTGAAACGATATGGCCATTTTTTACTTCATTTAATCGAATTTCATGCAGAGATAATTGTAATATATATATCTATGATATAAATGATCAATTACAACAAAAAGATAAAGCTTTAACTTCACAAATCTTTAAAAAAAAAAAACCCTGCTGGATTCAAGTGCGGGTCCAGTTTATCTTCCCTGATTTGATTTTACACTAATAAAATTGCATAACACAATCTATGCTGCTCCAAGTCGAGAGAGAGAGAGAGAGAGAGAGAGAGAGAGAGGGAGGGAAGCAAACAAAAAAAGCACTCCACAGAAATCCTGCTGCTTCTCAAACAATGAGCCAGGCAAAATTGGATTTCGTGTGGGAAGGGAATTAGATGAAAAAATGATAAACAAAAAATATGATTATGAAATGAATACATTTTTAAACTTCTGGCCCAGTAAGAGATGATGAAGCAGGCGGCAAACGTTTCAGCAGGGAGAGAGGTAAAGAAGAGGATCAAGTGGCAGAAGCCTTGAAAGGTGTGAGGTGTAACAAAGTGAATTAATTTTTTCAAAAAACATGAAAGTGAATGCCATTGCTGCTGACAACAATAAGGCTGTGTGCTTCTTTGCACAGTGCAGGCTCGAAAAGCTTCTGTACTTTCCGTCACACGGCAGGGTGAGCAGGGTGAGGTGAGAACAATTATGGCAATCACACAGTTCTGCACAAAAGAATCAAATGTCAAGAGTCGTATTGGATTAATATAGTGTTCACCGTCGAGGAAGAAGGAGAGAAGAAGAGGAGGAAGGAAAAGAGGAAAAGGAGGTGGAAGGAGAAGAGCAGGGGAAGAAGTAAGGAGAGAGTAAGAAATGGAAGAAGAAGAGAAATACGATGAGAAAGGTGAAAGGAAGATGAAAGAGTAGGGGAAAAGGGGAAGGTGAAATGAAAAGGAAGTAGAAAGGAAGAGGAGGAAGAAGGATAGACGGAGAGGAATTAGACAGACAGGGGGAAGTGAAGTAGAAGGAGAGGGAAAGAGAAAATAAAATAAAAGGTAAAGGAAGATGAAGTAGATTGGAAAAGGAAGAAAATTATGGGAAGTAGAAGGGAAGGGGAAGACAACGATGAAAAGTGAAGATCAGGAAGAAGAAAAGTGAAGAGGAATACGAGGAAAAGTGAAGAAGGACAGAAAAGAAAAAGAGAAAGGAAGGAGGGAGAAAGTTGGAATGAAAGAAGACGAAGAAGTGGAAGGAGAGAAGAAGAGGAAGTAGAAGAGAGAATGGAAGAGGAAATAATTGCACAGGAAGGAGAGTGCAAGGAAAAGAGAAAATGAGGAGGAAGAAGTCATCGAAGGGAAGAGAAAAAAGAGGAAGCAGGCCGGAAAAGGAAGGGAAAGAGAGAATGAGGAAAGAGAGGATGATTAAGAAGAGGGTAGGAAAAAAGAAAAGAGATGAGAACGGAAGGAGGAAGCAGAGAGGAAGATCAAGTAAAAGGGAAGAGGAAACAGGAAAATGAAAAGGAGTTAAGAGGGAATAAGAGGAAGTAGAACGGAAGAGGGAGAATGGAGGAGGAAACAGAAGTGTAGAGGAAGGCGAGGGCAAGAAAATAGGAAAGAAGACAACAAAGGAGCAAGTGGAGAGGGAGACAAAGTAGAAAGGAAGAGGAAGGAGGAGGATAGATGAAAAGGAATTGGACAGGGGGAAGTGAAGTAGAAAATAAAATAAAAAGGAAGATGAAGTAGAAGGGAAAAGGAAGAAAATTATGGGAAGTTGGAGGGAAGGGGAAAACGATGAAAAGTGAAGATCAGGAAGAAGAAAAGGGAAAGAGAAAATAAAAGTGAAGAGGAATACGGGGAAAACTGAAGAAATAGAAAGAGGGAGAAAGATTGAAGAAAAAGAAGAGGAAGTAGAGAGAATCGAAAAGGAAATAAGTGCACAGGAAGGAGGGAAAGGAGAAGAGAAAAGGAGGAGGAAGAAGAAGAAGATGAAGTCGAAGGGAAGAGGGGAAAAAAGTAGGAGGGAAAAGGAAGGAAATGAAAAGAGGATGTAAGTAGAAAGGAAGAGGGAGAATGGAAGAGGTGAAGAGGAAGGAGAGGGCAGAGAAGAGAATGGAAAGAAGAAGCAGAGAGGAAGATGAAGTAAAAGGGAAGAGGAAACTGAGGGAAAACAAAAGGAGTAAGGAGAGAATAAGATGAGGGAGAATGGAGAAGGAAATAGAAGTGTAGAGGAAGGTGAGGGCAAGAAAAGAGGAAAGAGAAGACAACAAATGAGCAAGCAGAGAGGGAGGCAAAGTAGAAGAGAAGAGGAAAAGGGTGGATGGAAGTAGGAAAGATAAGGCAGGAAAATAGAACAAGAAGAGAAGATGAGGGGAAAGGAAAGAGGGAGAAAATGTACACGAGAACAGAAAAGAATAGAACGTAAAAAAGGAAGAGAGGGGGAAAGGAAGTACAAGAGAAAAGAAGAGGAGGATATCTTTAACAAAACAAAGAAAGAAAACATCCACATGCGCATTGCATTGTCATCACACCCAAGCCACAGATGCGGGTCAAGCGAGCCATGAGTAATGCTGTCATTTAACAAACATGTCATATCAAAACGGCTCTATTCAAAAACCCAAGGAATTGAGAAAATTAAAGATTTCCTTTAGATTTTTCAGCCGCAGTCAGAGAGAGGCCCTGAGCCAGGTTTCATTAATCTGCAGGCCTGATAGAGCACAATTCATGGGTGTGCCTGATAGCATCAATAAACTATGATAGTACAGCCATTGGTTTACAAGACTGGGAATTGCTTCATATAAATGAAAGCTGGAGTGGAAGTTCTCCACTGGGTCATCCATCTACAGCCGGATGAACAGCTGATGGACTGTAGAATCACCAAGTTACCAGCAGCAGCAGCGGTAACCTTCAGATCTTACGATAAGGAGCACACAACAGCACACAGCAACACATACTGAAGTAATACCAAACAAGCAAGAATGCTGTTGCTGATATTGAGTTTACATTTAAGTATTTTAGTTACTTTGTCTATTTTTGCTTTGCCAACAAAAATATTTCCAAAGAAGCAGAATTAATCAATCATAATAATTGTGTTCCTGAATTGGATGAGGGAACATTTCAATTAATCACTTATAAAGAGTAATTTGCTTATTTCTCAACGATTCAATGTGTTAAATGAATCGATCGATAATGATTCAATGACTCAGATGGTCACTTGTTTAATTCCTGAATGAATCAGTGTTCTGTACGAATTGGATGAGTTAATGCTTCAGTGACTCATATAGTAATTTGCTTAATTGCTGAATGATTCAATGTTTTGAAGTAATTCGTTGGAAATGATTCTATGCATAACTCGGAGATCACTAGTTTATTCCAGAATGAATCAGTGTTTTTGAATTAATTGGATGAGTGAATGTTTTAATGACTCACTTATTAAAAGACATTGAATGAGTCTCTGTTTTGAATGAACCAGTTGAGAATGATTCAGCGACTCACTCATATAGATGGTTGTTTAATTCCTGAATGAATCAGTGTTCTGTATGAATTGGATGAGTTAATGCTTCAGTGACTCACTCATATAGTAATTTGCTTAATTGCTGAATGAATCAATCTTTTGAAGTAACTGGTTGGAAATGATTCTATGCATAACTCGGAGATCACTAGTTTATTCCAGAATGAATCAGTGTTTTTGAATGAATTGGATGAGTGAATGTTTTAGTGACTCACTTATTAAAAGACATTGAATGAGTCTCTGTTTTGAATGAACCAGTTGAGAATGATTCAGCGACTCACTCATAAAGATGGTTGTTTAATTCCTGAATGAATCAGTGTTCTGTATGAATTGGATGAGTTAATGCTTCAGTGACTCACTCATATAGTAATTTGCTTAATTGCTGAATGAATCAATCTTTTGAAGTAACTGGTTGAAAACGATTCTATGCATAACTCGGAGATCACTAGTTTATTCCAGAATGAATCAGTGTTTTTGAATGAATTGGATGAGTGAATGTTTTAGTGACTCACTTATTAAAAGACATTGAATGAGTCTCTGTTTTGAATGAACCAGTTGAGAATGATTCAGCGACTCACTCATAAAGATGGTTGTTTAATTCCTGAATGAATCAGTGTTCTGTACGAATTGGATGAGTTAATGCTTCAGTGACTCACTCATATAGTAATTTGCTTAACTGCTGAATGAATCAATGTTTTGAAGTAACTGGTTGGAAATGATTCTATGCATAACTCGGAGATCACTAGTTTATTCCAGAATGAATCAGTGTTTTTGAATTAATTGGATGAGTGAATGTTTTAATGACTCACTTATTAAAAGACATTGAATGAGTCTCTGTTTTGAATGAACCAGTTGAGAATGATTCAGCGACTCACTCATAAAGATGGTTGTTTAATTCCTGAATGAATCAGTGTTCTGTATGAATTGGATGAGTTAATGCTTCAGTGACTCACTCATATAGTAATTTGCTTAATTGCTGAATGAATCAATCTTTTGAAGTAACTGGTTGGAAATGATTCTATGCATAACTCGGAGATCACTAGTTTATTCCAGAATGAATCAGTGTTTTTAAATGAATTGGATGAGTGAATGTTTTAATGACTCACTTATTAAAAGACATTGAATGAGTCTCTGTTTTGAATGAACCAGTTGAGAATGATTCAGCGACTCACTCATAAAGATGGTTGTTTAATTCCTGAATGAATCAGTGTTCTGTACGAATTGGATGAGTTAATGCTTCAGTGACTCACTCATATAGTAATTTGCTTAATTGCTGAATGAATCAATCTTTTGAAGTAACTGGTTGGAAATGATTCTATGCATAACTCGGAGATCACTGAATCAGTGTTTTTGAATGAATTGGATGAGTGAATGTTTTAGTGACTCACTTATTAAAAGACATTTGATTCATTTCTGAATGAATCTCTGTTTTGAACGAACCGATTGAGAATGATTCAGTGACTCACTCATAAAGATGGTTGTTTAATTCCTGAATGAATCAGAGTTAATGCTTTAGTTACTCACTCACAATGAGTTGACTTGAAGCGGCACAGAACGATCGGTCTATGACACCGCAAGAGCGATTCGAAAGCATGCGTAGCCGTCCGCTCTCGCGGTACTTTGATGTCATACACCGATCGGTCTGCACAGCGCTGCTTCAAGTCAAACACCTATTTTCTACATTTATGAATAGGATCAATGTTTTAAAGTAATTGGTTGAGAAAGATTCAATGACTCACCCAAAGACAGCCACTTGCTTATCTCTGAATGAATCAGTGTTTTGAACAAAGTAGATGAGTAAATCCTTCTACTCACCCATAGAGTCATTTGCTTCATTCCTGAGAAGATCAATGCTTAGAACGAACTGGTTTAGTGAATAATTGCGTCACTTTATTGTGACTCAATGAATAATTCACAGGCACTTTATTGCCACCTACTGGCGTAACGATGTAATTTCAAACACAAACGGAGTGATTCAAACAGTGAAGTCCAGTGCTGTCGGACTGTTATGTGCTATTGAAACAGAGTCATGGAGCAGAACTAACTACTGTATAATTTAAAATACATTACAGTCAGTTAACGTAAACAATAAGCATTTGGTAGAAATTTGATCATTTCAAGCTCCCCAAAAGGTCATGCACCATGCAAAGAGAGTTTCTCCCTCTCAGTAATCCTGAGAATTCTGCAGCAAGGAGGATCTTGGTTCCACAAAAAAAAGAGGGATGAAAAGGATGACTCATGCCAAATCAGTAAAGAGCAACAGTGTTTCATTTATAGGGCATTGCGGAACTGCAGCTCCTTCAAGAACATGGGAGAAAGGCAGAGGGGGGGGGGGGGATTTGGGGGTGTAACTGCATCCATCACTGTACGCTCATACTCAGGAATGATATGGAACGAAGAAGTATGTGGGCTCCGTCAGACAGTCGCAACTGGAGGTTATGGCAAGGAAATGGGTTTTGGCAACCGCGAAAACAAAAGCAGACTATCTGTTAGCACAGCACAAGTCCAGACCCCCACGGCGGTGGCAGGTGGGGACGCACTGGCAGGGAGAGTGGTGGAAAGGCCCCCACAGAGAAAGACGAGGCATGCACTGTCAGGAAAAACCCACCTGATGAGAAGGAATGGAAAGAGGCGTCTGGATGTACACAATGACAAGATGGTAATACATGAAAGCTGGAAGATAAATACTGGTGCGCTTTGATGAGTTCTACGGACCGACGATCTAATGACATGTGTGATATGAGCAGGTCAGCTGCATTTTTTACAGCATGGAAATTAAGGGTGCAATAAAATGGTGGATTTTCTCTCTCTCCAACATCATTCCCAACCAGAGGATATTCAGTGCCGCAGCTGGATATGCATCACATGAAACTGAATGGATTCTTCTAGATCTCATTCAATAACAGCCATGTCTAAGACCAGATGATGAATGACTTCATCTAGAGCTTTTTCCACAATAAAGAAGAATTACTTTTATTACAGGTTTCTGTATAGCAGGAGTGTCATGCATGAAAGCATCATAAATAAATATTTGGACTGACCAAATTTATGCATGCATTTATTTTTTTTATGCTGGTTGAAAGTCTTTTCACATCCTGATGGCAATCACTAAGTTAAGTGGTCTACATGTATTTATATGTATATATGAAGAGTTCATTTGCAAAAACAGATAAATTAAAGTTTTTATTAATTTTCATAAATCATGTTTTTATTTTTTTTATTGTGCATTTCAAGTATCAATCAAACTGCAGTTGGGTTGTTTTGATTAAGTAATAATAACTCCAAAATAATACAGGTATCTTACAAAATTATAGTTCATTTAAAGTATGTTTTTTATATATTAAAAGTTTGTTTTTTAGCAAAAGCAGATAACTCCACATTTCATGTTTCACAGTAAAACAAAACCAAGGAATTTAAGTGCTTTAACTTAAAACAAGTAGGTAAAGAGCAGTAAAATTAGCCCATTAATGAGCAATACTAAACATTATATATATGAAAGAATTCAGCAATCCAGAGTTTATAACAAGACATCACAATATACACAATTCACAAAACATTACAATATTAAAACGTCGTCAAAATTATCCATCCTCGATTACTTTTAGTCAGCATTGATAAAACTCCTTTAGTCCTCTCCTCCCAGCTAGCGCGTCTTTTCAAAAGTGACTACCAGCCTTGTCACCTGACCTGAATACTGCGATCTGATTCGCTAAAAATGGACTTATCAGGTTGTGTTCACAAACAACAAGGGCGCTTGTCGGTTTGTGCTGTAAAACGTGAACTCGCGATGCCTTGACAGTGGACAATACCGGCTTTTGTGACAAAACGTCTTTAGGTTTTTTTTAAAAGGAGGTGTTTATCACTTTTTGCAAATGAACTCTTCATATGTACACCGATCAGGCATAACATTATGACCACTGACAGGTGAAGTGAATAACACTGATTATCTCTTCATCACGGCACCTGTTAGTGGGTGGGATATATTAGGCAGCAAGTGAACATTTTGTCCTCAAAGTTGATGCATTAGAAGCAGGAAAAATGGGCAAGCGTAAGGATTTGAGCGAGTTTGACAAGGGCCAAATTGTGATGGCTAGACGACTGGGTCAGAGCATCTCCAAAACTACAGCTCTTGTGGGGTGTTCCCGGTCTGCAGTGGTCAGTATCTATCAAAAGTGGTCCAAGGAAGGAACAGTGATGAACCGGCGACAGGGTCATGGGCGGCCAAGGCTCATTGATGCACGTGGGGAGCGAAGGCTGACCCGTGTGGTCCGTTCAAACGGTGTATTTCATCTGTGGAAGGTGTAGGACCATAAAATGTTTGTCCAATCATTGCATTCGGTCCGAATGCAATGATGCAATGTCCTACCTGCCTGTCAACGTATGTATTTCCATACATCCGCGCACATGCTCGCGCAAACATGGCACGTCATCAGCGTGTTTCATGCTATGAGTTAGACAGACGTCAATCACCGAGCACCGCAACCGAAACAGCAGCCGCCTTTTACAGCTCCTCCTGAACCAAAACAACGAGCTTATGTTGCGTTCACGCCATCACTACTGTAATTTGGAAGAGATGGAAACTAGTTATACTTGGAGCGGTTCGTGACTCGAATTTATGCGGTTCAATGGCAACACTATTAACGCCGAAATGAATCTGCAGCAGTCAGGTGGTACAGGTCAGAGCTCTTTAAGTTGTTTACGTTCATTACTATTATAATGTTATGTGGTTTGAGGGTAAAGTAACACCGTCTCTTGTGACGTTTTGCAGAATCTGCTTTGTGCGTTCATGTGTTTTGAAGGAGGCGTGGCTTTGGAGACGCTCTGACGGGAGAGTGGGATCTTATGCTATAAGGCTAGCTCGCTATTGCTAGCCTCTCCGAAAATTGCCTACCCTACCTTTAATTATGAAAACCAAACACAGTCAAGTAGGACACGTTCTTGGATCAATATCATTCTGATCAAGCAATCCGATTTTTAGAGTTAGGCTTGGATTAGAGACTATGATTTTTGGCCAAATGTTGTTGCAGGACCAACAGGACGTTGACCCATAATTTCGTATTTGATTAAATCCAAAACATGCAAAATAAAAAAGTCAGCATCCATACTCAATTGACCTATCTATTTTTGAACCGACGGCTCCAGCTACAAAACCCGCTGATTTAATTAAGAACCCATTTTCTATTCTGGATGAGTTAGATTGAAGCATCGTAATTCTGCAACAGAATAGGCACTTCCAAAGTAACAAGTGGCCATCTGGCGTATTCTGTATTCCAGAACTCTTTTCAGAATCTGCACTGTTTATGCAAATGAGTTCTGTCTTCTAATTAGCATCTCAGCAAATACATCACTTCCCTCGACACGCCCCTGTTCAACTAGCCCCGTCCCCCCTCCTCGACCTCAGATATCCCTCCCACCTTGTTGTCAATGGGCGCAGCAAAGTTTCTGCTCAATGTCTCCTTGGCGACCACTTTTCCAGCTGGCACTGATTTACTTCCTGTCCTTGGTTGCCATAGCAACCCCCCTGCAAGGAGGCATGATGGAGACAAATTGTGAACAAAATCGTCTCAATCAACACCAAAGCCTTCTTTTTCAACTAGTTATCTTTCGTAAAGAAGTGTCAAAGGACATTTGTGCTTCACCAACATCATTTTGTTGACATGAAACAGCGACTCGACATGAGTCTAATATATAATTTAATGCAGAAAAAAAAGACATCCAGCTTAACACGTCAGCTACGTCAGATCTAGGAATAGAAACTCTTCACTGCTATTTCTTGCTACTCAGACAGAAATACACTTTCCTAATTGAGATGATTTTGGATTTTCCTATCCAAACTTAACGAAACGATTCACGCCACTAGAGTGTTGCATTGTTAATGCCTTCACAATAAGACTCTCTCCGCTAGACTTGATTAAAATGTCAATAAGAGAACCAATCTTCTCTCTGCCAATCCAACAAACAGACAAAGCTCAGCGTCCTGTGGCAATTTATCCATTTTTATTCATATTCAAAACCCCTAGTGGATTTTCCTCCCCCCCCCCCCCCACCTCATTTTGGTGAAATGTATGTTATCTAGTGGAACGAACCAATGACTGGTGATTGAAAAACATTAAATAAACAGATAGAGCACAAATGCCACATGGCCTTTGCTGTTAGTGGCTGAGGGATTTTTTAAAAGAAATTGCTGTCAGCATTTATTGAAACTGAAATGGCTGAAGGATATTTTGGGGATGAATTTCTGTGCTTGTTGGAGCAATAAAGTAGAAGAGAGAGAGAGAGAGCGAGTGAGAGTGTGTGTGTGTGTGAATTAACTTTTAGGAAGCGTTTTACATAAGAACAGCTTACATCATACAATCTCATGTGTGTGTGTGTGCCATCTCTCTTTGATACACACACACACACACACACACACGAGATTGTATGATGTAAGCTGTTCTTATGTAAAATGCTCCATAAAAAAGTTCATTCATGTAAATTGGCTGGTGGAGAGCGGCACATCAGGCTTGATTTGCATAGACGTTCATCCATTTGCAGGAATTATCGTGATTATACAAAGGGCAGGTCTGAGGGGAGACATTGCTCTGGGACTAAATCTAAAGTAACTCCAACGGACCCATTTATTAGACCAGTTAACTAGCCATTTGAATAATTGTGGCCTAGGCGTTTACATCTAATAAAGAAAATGAACATACAATACTTACAATACAAAACAAGATACATTTACTTGAGAAGTGAAGCAAGATATTAAGCCTTGTTTTCAAAGAACATACCCTGATAACCCATCTGACAAAGTGTTTAACTATTTATTGAGGTTCAAGCTTGAAACAAAAAATGAAATTGGTGTGTGAAATATTTAACTCATTATAAACGATAAAAACAAACTATAAAAAAAATTAACACGATATATTCACTGAAAACAAAAATATATATTAACATTTTACATTTTGCAAAATAAAAGTACATTTATCTTGTTTTAAGTATGTTTACATATTTTTTACTGCAAAATAAATTATTCATGTTAGTCATTATTAATTGTACAAATTATCATGATTAAAGTGCCCCTATTATGGTTTTTCGAATATTCCCTTTCATGCAGTGTGTAATATAGCTGTTTGTGAGTGTAAACGTCCTGCAAAGTTGTAAAGTTGAAAGCCCTATTTTAACGATCTAAGCGGATGGTCTGAGGCGCAGGTGCATTTAGGGAGTGCCCGAATCCACTTTTGCTAGTTTAACGATGGAAACAACAGTCAGCGCGCCAGGCGCATGGTCTAAAAGGGTTGTACCTAGTCTCTTAATGAGTCATGGGTGTGTTCTGGGCGTAACGTGCAATAAACCAATCAGAGTCTCATCTCCCATTCCCTTTAAAAGCCAGTTGCGCTTGCACCATGGCGGATTCGCTATTTACATGGCGAAATTAGCGAGCGGAAAGACTGAACGCTTCTCCAGAGAGGAATCCTTTTATTTTTAATATTTAAAAATGTTTGTGTGCTGCTGCGCGTCCCTGTGTGTGTGTAATAGAGCGTGTACGTGCGTTGTGCACCCGCCTATAGGCGCATATTACTAACGCGCCCTTTAAATAACACAAAAAATATTCGATTTCAGGTGCCTCAAAATAGCAACAATGCGCCTGAACACACCTCGTTTTCAGACCAGCACGCCCATGGGCGAACAGATGGGCGCGAGTGCATTTGCTATTTAAACAACGTGGCGCTGGACGTGAAAATTATAACTGCGTCAGACTGAAACTAGCAAAAAACGCTTCTCGCGTCTGGCGTCGCATTGTGCCGGGTGTATGATAGGGCCCAATGTCTCCCGAAAGAAAGAATCCCACTGCATTACGGTTCTACATCACTAGAAAAGACATTTGCATAGTGCCCGCCTATGTTGTACATTGTTCGCCTGTGAACAACTTGACCCGTCCTTCAACACGGGATTACTGACGACTGCTTCTCAAATCTCTGAGTTTAACGCGGGATTCGCGAAACTCTTGCTCTTGAAAGATGGGTCAGTACTCCATTTATTTGGACCAGCTTGCTCATCAGAATCACAACCTGTAAGTATGAATAATTACTGATGTATATATTTTCTACCGGGTTTTCAAAATGCGTAGTTTTGTGTTTTATATTGTGTAAGTTTCTGTCTTACTGAAGCTGTTATTGATACAGTTCCCGCAATAACTTAGAAAATATACACATGGGTTTGTTGATGGACATACATTTGTTAATGCTTATGGTGAGGAATTACAGTTGTAACATCTCATAATGAACCTCAAAATGAGAAGCGTATCACTGAGAAACGTCCTGCTCAAGTCGTCCTTGCGATGGAGGTTTGGGTTGAATAACTAGTTCTTCCAATGTCTCATCATCAGACTCGCACTCGGATTGATATGGTAAAATCTACGTCATATTTACTGTCTTTACAGAGTGTACAATCGCTGAGCTTTAGGAAGCCTCCGGAGCTGAAGTTCAGTTATGGTAATGGACGTTTCACTTCTGACAAGCGCTGTACGCGGTAGACCAATCACAACAGACTGGGCCATCTGGCCAATCAGAGCAGAGTAGGCTCACAGAAAGGAGGGATTTAGAGAGTCTGATTCACCTGATGAGTCGTTTGAGAATAACTGAAAAATGTGGTGATGTGCAATGTATATTATGAGAAAATGAAAGTGTTTTTGACCTTTGATGCATGTAAACCTGTTGTAGGAGACTCCAAAACTCCAAAATTAGGAACCTTTAAAATTGCATAAAAGGGGCACTTTAAGAAAATTTTTTTTTGCATATTGATTGCAAACTGAAATTATAACAGTTTATATATTGAATAAATAGCACTGTCCACCACTGCAACCCCAGCGTTGTTTGCCAATCCACTACAGCATTATTATAGTGCTATACTCTGCATTAGGTCACATCCTTACGTGATACAGAGTGAATCACCCCTGACCTTTTGACCTAAATGTGAAAACTGGGCTGGGAGTAGATATGTGCAGTTAACCATGAGTGACTGACCAATGCATCCGCAGGGTGCTGCATTCACAAAACAATTGAGTCTAAATCATTTCCACGGGCTGGTCGGAGGATGGAGAGGGGTGTGAGGCCTGGCCTGAGGCAACACATTCTACAGACAAATGAGCCGTGCAAATTCCAACTACACTGTCACACCCAGGGCGCGCTTTGGACTAATGGTCCTGAAACTGCAAGCTCGCACATACTTACATATCCAAACAGAAGTTTGGTTAGTGGATGTTTGGGACAAAATAGGGCTATTATCAGTATAGTTATGTAATTCAATTAAACAATAAGTCATGAAGAAATGTTAAAATGAACATGAAATAACCAATTTCACTGCCATTTTTTTTTTCTCTTGAAGAGAATAAAATGAAATTCAGGACTTGATTTAATCCATCAAAAATTGATCATATTTGATCATGAGTTTATTAATATTTTAGAGTCTGCAATACTTTACTAGCCTTAAATAATTAATTTTATATATATATATATGTGTGTGCGCACATGTGCGTGTGTGATTTAATATGGTTTTCATTATTATGTAATGATTGATTATTTATATTTATTATATATTTATTTTTTAAATATACCTTCTTCCATAGCTCCGTGGGTCCAGTTCTGATGCTCATGTGCCCACTGTTGGCGCTGGACAGGGGTCAGCATGGGCACCCTGACTGGTCTGCGGCTATGCAGCCCCATACGCAACAAACTGTGAAGCACTGTGTATTCTGACACCTTTCTATCAGAACCAGCATTAACTTCTTGAGCAATTTGAGCTACAGTAGCTCGTCTGTTTAATCGGACCACACGGGCCAGCCTTCGCTCCCCACGTGCATCAATGAGCCTTGGCCGCCCATGATCCTGTCGCCGGTTCACCACTGTTCCTTCCTTGGAGCACTTTTGATAGATACTGACCACTGCAGACCGGGAACACCCCACAAGAGCTGCAGTTTTGGAGATGCTCTGACCCAGTCGTCTAGCCATCACAATTTGGCCCTTGTCAAACTCGCTCAAATCCTTACGCTTGCCCATTTTTCC
Organism: Coreius guichenoti; assembly: GCA_039654105.1. Classification (NCBI taxonomy): domain Eukaryota; kingdom Metazoa; phylum Chordata; class Actinopteri; order Cypriniformes; family Gobionidae; genus Coreius; species Coreius guichenoti. The sequence goes on along the minus strand of CM077191.1, from coordinate 3,919,933 downwards.
TGCTTCTAACACGTCAACTTTGAGGACAAAATGTTTACATGCTGCCTAATATATCCCACCCACTAACAGGTGCCGTGATGAAGAGATAGTCAGTGTTAACACACACATATATATGTGTGTGTGTATACACACACAAACACACACACACACACACACGCACACACATATATATGTGAGTGTGTATTTCATTAATCGACAGTAATGATTAATAATTAATAATATTTAATAATTAATTTTGACTAGAACAACCACATTTGAAATCACTTCCAGTAGTCACACAGGAAATGGTAAATGAAGACGAGTGCATTGCATCATGGGATACAGTATCCCATGCTGACATCCCCCTCTCTCTCCATCTAAAACAATTACACATTCGGATCCACATATACACCATCAAAAACACAGAAACCATGACAGGATATCGTTACCGCAGATAATCTCCTCACACATACATACAGACGTGACGTTATCTCTTACATCGCTGCCACCTGGTTTGATGCATTAGTGTAATTAGGCAGAATTGTGTCTGACACACAGATGCCGTATCGATTGGATCTGCCCGCGGAGGGATCGGACCCCGCTGAGGAGATCTGCTCTTACAATTAATGTTTACAGATTATTATATGTGTGCCCGGACGCTTCTTTTGCGAGAAAAGTGTGTAGTTATGTAATCCAATTAAACAATACGTCACTAAGAGATGTTAAAATGAAGATGAAACGACACATTTCACTTCCATAACATGTTGTATTATGTCATGGATTGATTCTCCATATTCTATCTGCAGCCTTGGGAAGAAGGTTGTCTTATTGAGGAACTATTGATGTATGATGAAGTTTCACTTCTGGTGAAGGCATCTGTGCGTTCACAACCGATGTTCCTTTCACAGCAGCGTCTGTTCGGCACCAAGGACGGCGGCCAACTGCCAACACATGGCTTGGAGGTACGGGCACGTCTGGTGGCGTATCGCGAGGCACAGCTGTAGACCGTCAGAGATCATCAGGAAGAAAGTTGTCTGGTCGGCACTTAAGGGAATTCACAAAAGTCAAATGCTTGGCTTCCATTGTCACTTTAAAGACGCCTACAACAAGACCACGCCACCCGGAGAGTTTTACGTCATCCCGACAACCTGTTTTGCGCCCTTCAATAATAATAATCGCCTCCCTGGAGTGTTTTCACTAACCGTACTACGTTTGTCCTTGTTCCTAGTCATGCTCCAAGGTTGTCAAGGGGGCGTGGAAGGACGGATACCTCTTTCAGGATCATAAAGTCAAGTGGCAATTCTGAGCCTCTCCAGTCAGTTCCTATAGTCCCGCCTGTATCAAATGCAGTCACGTCTGTGAACAAATCCATCTTTATTATGTGGACACATTGTCTACCAATTAAAAGCAAATGAATACATATATACACATATATAAAGCCCAGAACATGTCTCAAAACAAGCCACCAGCACCCCGTGTTCACACCTGTGCAACATCATAGTATTTACAACGCCGTAAAAATGTGCACAGCTCACCAAATGTTGACACAACAGATTGGCTGTTCACCTGCAGCAGCATTGAAACAAATGTCAGTTCTCTCACTAGTCACTAGACATTAGGGGCTTTTGCACTGAGTAACTATAGGAACTCAATTACAGGAACTAGCCACCAGGCCGGTCCCCTGAGAACTAAATCTTCCCCTAGCGCAATTTTCCTGGTTGCATTCACACCGGCAGTAGGAACTCTGAAGTGACGTAAGCCGTCAACGGCGTCATTTAAGCGCGGCATTCAACAACTCCGTAGCATAAAGGTTGAAAAGTGCCTGGAATTCAGCGTCAATCCATCTATGGCTGTTTTCCATGTTCGTGGCATTAGTGTTTATACTGCTTTTTAAAAACGACAGGTTTCCGTGTTTCGTACGGCATGCGTTTGGCCAATCATGTACACTTGCGTCACTGGTAGTTCCTACTGTGCTGGGTTAGACTCTACTCTGAAGTAGGAGCTAATTTAGTCCCCCCAAAAGGTGTTCCTATAACTAAGGGTACGTTTACAAGACAACGATGTACTAAAAACGGAAAAGTTTTTCCTTCGCGTTTTTCGTGTACAGTCGACAACGCTGTCAAAATGATCTGTGAAAACGACTAAAAACACTGTATTCTGCCGCCAGGCCAGTAGGTGGCGATGTCACTTTGTAAAGAAACACTACGCACCTATAGACTGAACACGTAATACGCATACGCATAATGTAACTGTTTTCACAAATTCAAATTTACACAGATACGATAACCGTATCGTTTTCAAAAACATGCACTTTGAATCCCGTTTTCAAAAGTTTTCAGGCCCTCAAAACGCCGTTGCTGTGTAAATGAACAGCCAAAACACATACAACGTTTTGTGTTTGTAGTTGAAAACGGTGTTGTGTAAACGGCCCCTAAAATAGTTCCCAGTTCCTGCGGTGCGAACACGCCAAAAAGTGTGTACTTCCGCCAACAGTTATAAAGACTATGAAAATGTTCCTCTAGTGCAAAAGTCCCTATTAAAGAAAGCAAGCTGAGTGTGATCTCAATCAAAGTGTTTCCATCATGAATGAAAGAAAAAAAACAAAGAAAGAAAGAACGTGATCTCATGAGAATACATGTGTGTTTTTACGTAAAGTGTGGATCTATTACTCATACATTTACTTACGTTTTCATACACACTAAAACATACAATATTGACGTATTGACAGCACTAAAACGTAAATTATTTACGTGTGAACGTACGAATTCCCATGTATGAATATTAAAATCTCAGCAGCGACCGTCAAGGTCAAATCCCGCGCTCGTTATTATGAATTTGAATTCCAAAACCGCGTCCTCACGAAGCGTTACGACATGATTTACGGCAGTGATATCAAACGCTCATTGGCTCTCACCAGATTGTGACATGCCGCGTTTCAGTCGATGTGTATTTAAAATGGGGAAATGCGCGCCTTCACGGAGAGAAGCCGGATTAATATTTTCATCGATTAAACTTAAATTCTGCTCTGTACCCCATACAAAACTATTATATACCGCCAGAGAGGACTGCGACTGCAACACGTCGTCATTTGAACTACTTTTGATACCGCTTTTGACATTTCCGCAATAAATAAATGATTGTGATTACACTTATCTGTCTGTTATGCTTTTATTTATAACAGTACAGTGTTTTAATAAATGGTTATGGGTAGGTTTAGGGGTAGGATTAGCCGTTTAATATATCTTTTTAATGCTATTGTTACTAAAATTGTCATTTTCCAACACATTTCTGTCCATTACGTTTTATTCTCTTTATATTCTGTATAAAATGGGTATGTTTCAGTTTGTGGGTAGTGTTAAGGGATCTTACATTAATCTATAAAATGGTAAAAGGGAAATTATATAGATATCTTTATGATATAGAAAAAAGATCTGAATATTTTATGAAAGATTCGTAAATATTTTAAGTTTTTTTAGCTGTAAAAACATAATAATGCTACGTTTCAATGTTGCCAATACGTCATGTTCTACGTTTTAGCACTTCTCCAAATGTACAGAAACGTACGTTTTGTGTCTTTGAAAGTTACGTATTAATACCTACGTATTAACAATGAGACCAGGATGGGAAGAAAGCAAGAAAGATAGAACAGAATTTCTATATAAAAAGTGCTAATATTTTATATATATTTTATATTTTTATAGCTAATATATATTTATTATTATTTTAATAATAAACAATGATTTCACACTAACTGTGTTGATTTACAATGACCAATATGTTGTTTTAATCTTTCTAGCTAATATTACACAATGGTTTTCTGCCACCACTGAGCATTATATAATAATAATAATAATAATAATAATAATAATAATAATAATAATAATAATAATAATATTTTCTTATTATCATCATCATCATCATCATCATCATTATTATTATATAAAAAAACTACAAAAAAGTGTTTAACATAGTTATGTTATGTAGCATTAAAATATACATACATTTTACATATAAAAATGTATATAAAATTATATATAATTCTATATAATTTTATATATGAACAATATAATAGAAAAAAAAACTCTCTTCAAAGTCCACTCAAAGTTTTTTTTTATATAATATAATATATAATATATATAATATATTATTTTTATATAATATATTTATATTATATAAAAATAAAAATATATTTATATTTTTATATATTATATTATATTATATTATATTATATTATATTATATTATATTATATTATATTATATTATATTATAAAAGTTTTAGGAAAAAATAATAGTAAAAAATGCCTTAAGAAAGTCATAAGATCAGCACATTGCTGTTTACATATACAGTATGGAAATTTGCCAGCTACAACAGAGAGTGAGACTTCTCTTCTTTCTTTCACAGAGGAAAAAAAAATAATAATTACTAGAAGTGTCTGAATAGGAGTGTCTTTGTACAACGCATGACAGCAATAAGTGAAAAGAATAATCAAAATGAATGAAAGGTTGGGTGAAGCTACATCTTAAAGTATCTCTTTTCTACTGTATCAAAAGGAAGAACTCTGTAAATCTAGCACTAAAAACCTCAACTAGCAGGAGATGCAGATCGCAGGTGAAATCCCTGCAGGAGCGCAGAGACAAGATATTCTCATGTTATGCTACATTTGTTGAATTAATAACAGATCATTTAGCTGCAGGTGCAGGAACACACTGTGCTCCCTGCGTTAAACTCAGCACCCAGGGTTGCTTTCTTCTCTGATCTGAAATCAGTCTTCACTCAGCAGATGTCTTTGAACAGCTTCTACACAATCTGCTACCGCTGAGCATCACGACTGAAAACAGCACATCAGTGTGTCCTCAACAGGCATCTGTACTTCGAGTCCCTACAGGCGAGTAGGTCTTATTTACTGACAGCTTTGTACTTTGCCCTACATATTGTCCCGACGACAACAAAATGTAATTTTTTTTCTTTATAACATCATTTATTAAAGGGATAGTGACCCAAAAATGAAAATTCTGTTATCATGTACTTTTCATGCCTTTCAAAACCTCTTCTTTTTTCAGTCGAACACAAAGATGATGTTTTGTGGAATGTCCCGGTTGCTTTTCCATACAATGAAAGAGAATGGGGACGAAGGCTGCCAGTGTTATCTTAGCTTTTATTATAGCTTTATTAATGAGCTTTATATATATATATATATATATATATATATATATTATGTTCATTTTAGTTTAATAATTAATTATTTTAGTTTAATAAATAATTAATAATTTTGGTATATTTTACGTGCTTTTGTCAATTCATTAGTTTTTTATTTTTTATTATTATTGCTAGGTTTAATTTAGTTGTATTTCAGTTTTAGTTTTTATTTATTTCCAATTAATAAATTTTAACTTATTTCAGTTTATTGCCATGGCAACATTTCTAATTTTTTTTTATTTTACATATTATTTATAATTTATCTGAGAAACTGTTTTTTGATAGTTTTACTATTATGTTTTTAACAGTTAATAATAATAACCCTTCTATAACCTTAAGAAAAAAAAACAAAAAAATAGCAAAACGACTTATGAATAAAAACATACACCATAAAAAAAGTTCTTGAAGTTGTAATTTCACGTTTAATTCATGTTACTTGCCATTTCTTTGTAATTATTTATGAAATTTACTAGAAAGTGTAAATTTTTCAAAGTAAATCCTACACCAAATTTCATTCAATGTATCCCAATTTTTTTTTTTTTTTTTTTTTTTTTAAATCTAATTATTTGCAAAAAATTTACAATGGTAGCCCATACCATAAAAGTTAAGCAACACAAAATCACAAAAAAAATAAAAAGGGCATACACTGTAAAAAAAAATATTTATCAAATTTATAAATAAAACAAAGATTATTGAGGTATGTTTTACAAGAAAATATTACTTCAGTCTTTCTACTTCGAAATTTCACTTTCATTCAAAATATTACTTGCTGTTTCTTTGTAATTTTTTGTCACATTTTCTAGCGATTTCTGATTAAAAATAGTTTCAAAGGAAATCCTACACCGATTATTTCAGTGTATATCCCTTTAAGAAAGTAAATAGGGTCAATTTTCATATACATACCACTTTGTACCTTGGACCAACTTTTATCATTCATACAATCTGTTAAAACGAACCTAATGTATGTTATGTAAGCTTCTGTCACATGTAGAAACGAGCAGGCTTAAACATTAAAAATGGTCCTGATCAAATGTCAGTATGCATGAGTCAGGACAGCCTTTCTGAAGGAGGCAGCGTCATGTTTGATGCTTCGGATGTTGTGGGCCTAATCACTGTGGTGTTTAATTAAACAAAGCGACAGAAAAGGCTGAGACAACTAAGGCGAGGGAGCAGTTGCTTTCCAATGTCACCATCTGTTATTTATACAGTTCCCACCTCCTACGGGAGACGGCAAAAGGCCACATATTGCAGAAAAAAAACATAAATCTATCTCTTCAACTCATTATCTTTTTAATCAGCTGACCCAGGCTCCCCTCTCAGGGGAACAGCACAGCCGGGGTACATTCAGGACAGACCCATAACTCACCCACAGCTCCCCCATCCAAAAAAAAAAATATATATATTACAGAAGAGTGAACATGAGTGTGAATAATAGGAAGTGTATTGAAGGAATGATATTCTGCAAGTGTGGATTGGTAATGCAGGTTTGATTACACATACTGTACGTCCACCTACGTCCAAAAAAAGTTATTGGAACGAAAAAGGTCGTTCATGAACAACCTTTGTCTGCCCTGAGATGACCTCAGAGGACAACCTGGAGCACCCAGCCAGTCCCGTTATGACCATGGAGGACGCCCTTGAGCTCCCTGCCTGTTTTGGCATGGACCCTGGGGCCAACCCTAACCTCTCTGTGCTCTGTACAGTTCCTCCTGATCAGCCGTGGTGGTCCCCGGTTCTACCAGATCTGTCCTGGGGGTCTTCAGCTCCACCGTGGTCATCATCAGCTCCGCCTTCTCCACCTTGGTGGCCCTCAGCTATGCCTTGGTGTCTTCAGCCCCATCTGCTCCAACGTGGTAGTCTACTGTTTTGCTAAGGTGGTCCTCTGCTCTGCTCCGCCGTGGGGATCTTCAGCCCCATCTACGCTGCTGTGGTGGTCTTCTGCCCGGCTGTCGTTGTCATCTGCTCCGCCATGGTGCTTTCCAGCTCTGCTGAGGTGGTCTCCAATCCAGCCTGCTCCGCCATGGCCACCAGTCCAGCCTGCCCTGCTCTGGCCTCCTGCTCTGCCTCAATCTCTAGACCCGCTTCCACCTCACAGACCTGGCCCTCTGTCCCTCCCCCTGATCCGCCTCCAATCCACCGCCCTCCTGGACTTAAGTATGTTTTTGTTTAGGAGCATATACATTTTTTTTTTACTGCACTTGGATCCAACGCCTCTTGTCTGCAGCAGCCACGTTACAGTGTGTTATTTCAAACCAATTTGGTAGTCATAATAGCATAAAAAAAAAAAACGTTTACTATGCAAAAGTAAATAAATAAAAAAGCACTGGACTACGCAAGGCATTTTGAATGCAATTTATCTACTATTTTTCTATTATATAGATTATTTAGAAAAATAGACCATAATAGACCATAAATCCAGCTTCAGGGTTTTTTTTTTTTGTCCTTTTTTGTCCTTTTTTGGACCTAAGAATTTTCTTCATTCTGAATTGATTTATTTACTTTAAAAGAAACTTTTTTGTTCCCTTTTTCACTTTTAATGAAAACAGGTTATTTTTATGTAAAAATCTTAAGCTGGTAAATCCTAAAAAAAGTTTAAAAAAATGTTAAAACATTAATGTTAATGAGAAACTGAACTTCTGCAGGGGTGCACACACACACACACACACACACACACACACACACACACACACACACACACACACACACACACACACACACACACACACACACACTGGGGTCAATTAGATTTTTTTTAAATTTTTATATTTTTCGGACTTTTATGCTCACTAAGGCTGCATTTATTTGAGCAAAAATACAGTACAAACAGCAAAATTGTGAAATATTATTACAATTTACAACATCTGTTTCCTATTTGAATATATTTTAAGATGTAATTTATTCCTGTGATCAAAGCTGAATTTTCAGCATCATTACTCCAGTCTTCAGTGTCCTTCAGAAATCATTCTAATATGCTGATTTTAAACATTTTTTAAAATTATTATCAATGTTGAAAACAGTTGTGCGACTTAATATTTTTGTGGAAACCATGCTATTTCTTTTTCCAGGATTCTTTAAGTTCAAAAGAACAGAATTTATTTAAAATAGAAATATTTTGTAACATTATAAATGTATGTACTTTCACTTTTCCTCAGTTGAATGCATCCTTGCTGAATAAAAGTATACATTTATTTAAAAAAAAAAAAAAAAAAAATCTTACTGACCCCAAACTGTTGACCGGTAGTGTATGTTGTCATGAAAATAATATAATATTTTATTTAAAAAAACAATAATTGATATTGTTTGGTTGAGCAAGTATTCAAAAATATATAACTCCCTCACCAAACTTTTTTTTTCATGTGTTGATGATTTGCTCTGTTCTGCAATCCCTACAATCTATTGCATCTGAAAATCTGCATAAATATTTCACAAAAACAATTCCACATGATATGAGCAATTTCACTGCTGATTACGTTCTGAAATGATGCTGGTGAAAACGGCGTAGCTTCGCAAACTACAGAGGTCTAATTTGGTGATTTCAGCACACGATGGGTAATACAAAAATCAGAGTGAGTTGAGTATGAAAAAGTTTGTCTTAAATCAAAATGTGCTTTAGCAAGGCCTGTTACACTACAGTATAACATATAGGCCTGGTTTCACAGACAGGGTTTAGATTAAGCCAGGATTAGGTCTTAGTTCAATTAGGACATTTAAGTAGTTTTTATTAACTGTGTGTGCATATTTTAAGATATGTCAGTGCAAGTTGCTTTCAGTTGAAAAGGCTCAAATATGTATTTTAGGCCTGGACTAGACTTAAAGGGATAGTTCACCCCAAAATGAAAATTATCCCATAATTTACTGCACTTTTTTAGTCTTCAAATTTTGGGCTGCCATTCACTGCCATTATAAAGCTTTTATTTTTTTTTAATATAACTCAGATTGTATTCGTCTGAAAGAAGAAAGTCATATACACCTAGGATGGCTTGAGGGGGAGTAAATCATGGGGTCATTTTTGGGTGAACTATCCCTTTAAGCGTTGTCTGTGAAACCGGGGGTTTATGATTAGCTGATGGATTAATTAAAAATATTCAAGTTTGTCTGGGAATATTCAGAAAATAAAACAACAGACACATGAACTGCTTGTAAAACAGTCCTGTTTGATCTCATCCATCTTCCTCTCCAATGAGACAGTCCTAGCAGTTCCCACATCAGCTTGTGTATGTCACACAAGATCCCATCTTCAGACAAGGCTCAGTGCCTGATCTCAAATCAGCCAAAGTGTGTCCCTCACAACCTGTTCCTGTACACTCACCTGCCAAGTCTTCCACAGTGCCAGCAGTTTCTGGACATCTTCACGCTCGGTTTCGCTAGCTGGCTTCGCCCTGCGCACACAAAAGAGAAGAAAAGCCACGTTACAATTACAAACCACTTGGATGCTGTCGGTTTCTCAGGCTCCAAATGTTTAAAACGGGAACTGTGGGAAGACAAAGCCTTAGTTTAAAAAATAAAGTACTTTATTGGCATTGATGATTTCTGTGAAGAACCGTTAGCATCAATGGAACCTTTCCAACACACAAAAGATTATTTATATTATTCTTTAGATTATTAAAATGGTTCTTCTGTGGCATCGTGAACATTTATTTCTGTTTTCTACTGACTAACTTCACAAGGTTCAGAATAATAGATGTGCTTTATATAAATGTTAACATCAGATATCCTCACTTGGTCTTGTACACAATGACCTGCTAAAAAAATTTCACAGTTTCCTGAACAGAGGAGATGACTCAGACGCCACAGTTGCTAAACAAGCAGAAGCATTTTTGTTTGATCCTCACGTTTCTCATGTCTAAGTGGTTTTGGTAAGTGGATAGTGTGTGTGTGTGTGTGTGTGTGTGTGTGTGTGTGTGTGTGTGTGTGTGTGTGTGTGTGTGTGTGTGTGTGTGTGTGTGTGTGTGTGTGTGTGTGTTTCTGTGTTTCTGTATAGTTTGCAAAGAGACATTTTGCTGACCTGATGGTTAACTCACACTTACAAAACTTAAGAAAAGCGGCTTTGCTACTGCAAATTAAAGAGACAGTTCACTCAAAAATTATCATTTTGTTAATAGTTACCAAATAGAGTGTGCGGGGATGATGTCAAAACCTGGAAGACTAATTCGCAGATGGTTCCCTCAAGATTTTCCTATATAATATGGTTTATCAGTTTATGAAAAAAAAGTAACAGTCGGGGAATCCCTGCATTGCATGTAAATATAAAATGGCATGAAATTGTACATTTTAATGTAAAGCCTTCCAAAGACAGTAATACATGATTAACTGCAGTGTTGGGTGTAATTAATCACTAAGTTATCTAATTACTGTAATTTAATTACTTTTCCCTTGAAATGTAAATGTAATTTAATTACAGTTAATTCTGATGCAATTGCATAAAATTCTGTATAGACTACAACAATTCTATATAAAACAATAGTGGATTAGAAGTTCTGCAAACTACTACATAGGACAATTTGCATAAATACGATACATGCACAAAATGATACATTTTACAGTCCACGAAACGCAGCATACATGTATGATAAAAGCACTATAACATTACAATTGGTTTCCTTTAGATTTGGAATATGCACAAGAGCTGAAACATTTACGTTGTTAGTTTCTGATCACCTTCAGTTCTGAAACATTGCAAAAAATGGAGCTGTAAACCCGAATAAATTGAGGCAATCAATCTAATCTCATGCTCAACTCGTCACCATGATGGTAACATCTGTGCACATGGTCTGAAGCGCATGGCGCAGGTGCACTTAGGGCATGTCCGAAACCACTTTTGCTAATTTAATGACGGAAAAAACATTAAAGTCTAAAAGGGTTGTCCCTATTCTCTTAATGAGTCATGGGTGTGTTTTGGGCGTAACATGGAATAAACCAATCAGAGTCTCATCTCCCATTCCCTTTAAAAGCCAGTTGTGCTTGCACCATGGCGGATTCGCTATTTACATGGCGAAATTTGCCAGCGGAAAGACTGAACGCTTCTCCAGAGAAAAATCCCTTTATTTTTAATATTTGGCATGTTTGTGTGCTGCTGCGCGTCCCTGTGTGTGTAATAAGCAGAGTGTACGTGCGTTGTGCACCTGCCTATAGACGCATATTACTAACGCGCCCTTTAAATAACACAAAAAATACTGTCGTTTTCAGTTGCCTTAAAATATCAACGCGCCAACAATGCACCTGAGCACACCTCGTTTTCAGACCAGCACGCCCATGGGCGAACAGATGGGCACGAGTGCATTTGCTATTTAAACATTGTGGCCCTGGATGTGAAAATGATAACTGCGTCGAGCTGAAACTAGCAAAAAACACTTGCGTCGCATTGCACCGTGTGTATGATAGAGCCCTTAATTTTGGCATTTGCTGTCCCTTTTGAGTGTCATGGCAAAGCATGCTGGGAAACAGAAATCCCAGCCCAGCCTTGGTTAAATTTAAGTTAGTCTATATTAAAAGAAACAAGTTCATAAAACTCAAAACAATGAAACAATTCAGAAAGCTCTAAATACTCATAAAAGTTAATTTGCTTGAACTTATTTGTTTAATTTGAGTTGGCTCTACTCAAACCGATGAATTATTTTAAGCGTTAGGGTTTACAATGTGTCATAACCAAACATGCAGAATTTTCCCCAGCTTTTGTTTTTTCCCCTCTTTCATTTTTTTTTTTCCTCTTTGGCGCTTTAAAATACTTTAGGTGAACTATGGCTTTTATTCAAGCTGGTAGTTTAAACCACCAGAAACTATAATTTTCATCAAATGTAACCGCTAGAAATGAATTACTGTAGTTAAACCCAGCAGCAGTGCATATATTTAAGCCAACTCAAATTGACTGAATAGTATGATCGATATGATTATTATATTTAAGATTCTTCGATCAATATGAATAACAGAAAATTGAGCGTCTGGCCCCAAACACACACACACACACACACACACACGCACAAACAACTATGAGTATTAATATGCAAACAAACAAAGGAAAATAAATATAATGCATAATGCTCTTCTGCATACTCTTCTCCAAACTGTCTAAAGTACAGTGCAATATGTATCTGCACTAATGCTACTTTCCTCCTGTCCCAGAAAATGAGGGGGTGTTACATGAGCTACACTACATGCTTTTCAGGAAGTCTTATGTAATACAGAGAGAGACTGAGACTAATAATATGGAGAAAAGAGACGCATGATACACAAATGCACACATAAGCACTGCAAGGCTGAATCTCCCATGAGCACTGCCTCTATCTGCAGTCTTCAGAGAGAAGTTCCTCATTTTAATAAATACAAAAGATTGTTAAATTGGTGTAAATATCAGCCTCAGAAGTCCAACCTACAGATGACAACCTACAATCCATACATTGACCGTCTAATGCATATAAAACATAAAAACATCAGCTACTTCCTCAAACCGGCAAGCTTTAATCTGACTGGATGGTGTAATGTCACTTCCAGGAGTCAGAGTGAACTCGTTTTTACCAGTCCACCTAGATCAGAGTATGTGAGCGGGAGTGGAGTGGGAGCGGAGCGAGGAGGTTATGATGACGGCGATGGACATGAGCGGGATGTTATAGTTCAAGGAATATTTTTGAAAAAATTTGCACTGCAAAAAGCAGCAATGATATTTAACTTTTAATGCTGATAAAGCCTAATAAGCTTGGCGTGACGTAGGAAAAAATCTTTGCACACTAGTGTTCCAATAAACCACGTTGAAACTATCTCCTATTGTTTATTAATTTTTTTCATTTAATGTATGTTATAAACCGAACTTTTGTGATATTTCAGAGCTTACTTAAATACTTTAGCCGCAAATTTCCTCGGAACGAAGATGGAGCGGTGTTTCTGATATCAGTGAGTGAGGAGTGGAGCGGGGTGCGGGAAATGGTGAACCCGGAGCGGAGTGATTATTGAATGCTTAGAGTGTGGAGGGGAAATTGCTGCCACTCCACTCCGCTCGCATACTCTGGCCTGGATATAGAGTTCTTTTTTTCCAAGTTACCAGCAGCTACAATGAGATATGAGATAATACTTCAGATTTAAACTCAATGTCAATCAAACAATCTTTTCCTGGCCAAATAGTTAAGAGCTCCCAAATGGACCTGACTTTAGTCAGTGATTTCGATTTCATGCTTTTTTCCAATAACTCTCCAGATCCTCTAAGCCAGCTGATACCATAAGCATGCATATAAACAAAGCAGCTCGAGTCTGTTATATATCTTGTGAGCCTGTCTGTTGCATTTGTTTGATCAACTCCAGGCTTCACTTCATATATTCTTGCAGCGTGCACCGAGAAACAGCCTTTGATGCTAAAAAAAAGTGACTCCATATTTTACCTCCTGTTAATGCTTAGACTCATCATTGCCATCATGAGCGCCACAGTCCAATCACCAATCTTTCTCTCGCTTGGTGCTCTAGATCATCTTTTTAGTTTTTTTCCACCTCATGTGAAGTAGCCACATGTCTTCATGGCAGGAAGAAAATATATGCTAGCTATAATTAGTATAGCTGGCATACATATTTAAATATGCATACATTAGACAAAGACGTTGCGAGAAAAAAGGAACACCCAACAGCCTTGTGATCATCTAAAAACCAAGAAACGGTTGGGCTTAGTACTTAAAGTACTAAACTTTTTGTGTTTTAAACATTTGTGTTCAAAAGGTAGATATCAGGTAGGTAGATAGGTAGGTAAGTATGTAGGTAGGGATGGATGGATGGATGGATGGATGATGGAAGGAAGGAAGGAAGGAAGGAAGGAAGGAAGGAAGGAAGGAAGGAAGGAAGGAAGGAAGGAAGGATGGATGGATGGATGGATGGATGGATGGATGGATGGATGGATGGATGGATGGATGGATGGATGGATGGATGGATGGATGGATGGATGTGTGGGTGGATGGATAGATGAGTATGGGTAGATGGATGGATGAGTGTGTGGATGGATGGATGAATGGATGGATGGATGATGGATGGATGGATGGATGGATGATTGGATGGATGGATGATGGATGGGTGTGTGGGTGGATGATGGATGGATGGGTGTGTGGGTGGATGGATAGATGGGTGTGGGTGGATGATGGATGGATGGGTGTGTGGGTGGGTGGATGGATAGATGGGTGTGGGTGGATGGATGGATGAGTGTGTGGATGATGGATGGATGGATGGATGGATGGATGGGTGTGTGGGTGGATGATAGATGGATGGGTGTGTGGGTGGATAATGGATGTATGGGTGTGTGGGTGGATGGGTGTGGGTGGATGGATGGATGGATGGATGAGTGTGTGGATGGATGGATGGGTGGGTGTGTGGGAGGATGATAGATGGATGGATGGGTGTGTGGGTGGATAATGGATGGATGGATGGGTGTGTGGGTGGATGGGTAGATGGATGGATAAGTGTGTGGATGGATGGATGGATGGATGGGTTTGTGGGTGGGTGGATGGGTGGATGGATAGAAGAATGGATAGATGGATGGATGGATGGGTGTGGGTGGATGATGGGTGTGTGGGTGGGTGGATGGATGGATGGATGGGTGTGTGGGTGATGGATGGATGGATGGATGAGTGTGTGGATGGATGGATGGATGGATGGATGGATGGATAGATGAGTATGGGTAGATGGATGGATGAGTGTGTGGATGGATGAATGGATGGATGGATGGATGGGTGTGTGGGTGGATGATGGATGGATGGATGGATGTGTGGGTGGATGATGGATGGGTGTGGGTGGATGATGGATGGATGGGTGTGTGGGTGTGTGGGTGTGTGGGTGGATAATGGATGGATGGATGGGTGTATGGATGCATGAGTGTGTGGATGGATGGATGGATGGATGGATGAGTGTGTGGGTGGATGATAGATGGATGGATGGGTGTGTGGGTGGATAATGGATGGATGGATGGGTGTGTGGGTGGATGGATGGGTGGATGGGTGTGTGTGTGGGTGGGTGGATGGATAGAAGAATGGATAAATGGATGGATGGATGGATGGATGTGGGTGGATGATGGGTGTGTGGGTGGGTGGATGGATGGATGGATGAGTGTGTGGGGTGGATAGGTGTGGGTGGATGGATGGATGAGTGTGTGGGTGGATAGGTGGATAGATAGATAGACAGACAGACAGACCGACCTCGGGAAAAAGAAAAAATGCACATTCTGAAGTTTGAAGGAGCTTTAAGTTCTTAAAGCTACAGTAGCCTATTTTTCATAGCGCAATGAACTCTTTAATCTCAGAAGATCAGACTCTTCGACAGGAACAAAAGATAACCATATGATCCATGTTGAAGGAATAAAAACAAATATGCAGTGGAGTTGTGAAGCACAGAGTGTCAGTCTGTATCTCACAATCCACCTTCCCTGCCCACACATCCTTTGCCCGCAACCGGCAGCATCAACCCTGACCCAATAATCTATAAATATGTTTCCCATCATGCTCCCGAGGCTGGTTTTGATGCACTCCACTTTGGAGCCCTTTTATCTTTAAACTGCTGCTGTGAGTAGATCAAAACACCAACAGTGTTTTGTGAGAGTGCAAATGCAGCAGCGTATTTCCGTTGCTTCCAGCGTGCACTATGGTCAACTTGTTTGATCACCTCTGTTGTCTTGTTTTCCTTCTCGTTCTTTGTTGTTTAGTGCAAGCTAGGTCCATCCTTTAGTCCCTGGGGTGCATCTCTGCTTTGATTTGAACCTGTAGGGTCAGGATGCATCACCTTCGATGAAAAAAAAAAATGCAGATGGCCTTTAAATCAATGGCCTGCGGACACACTGGAAATGAATGCAAAGAGAAGCTCTGCTCTACACAGGATAGCTGAAACCAGCAAGGTTGTCTGGTCCATTTGTCTTCCTTGAATGGTAAATCTATCTGTCTGAGCAGAGGATCCCACAACGAGGAAAAATAACGATGACCCTACGGGAGACATAATGAGGCATCATGTAAAGGTAGAGGAGAGAGAGCGTGAGATTGAGAGAGGAGGAGGAATAAATCATAAACCAACCATAAATCATATTTAGGGTATCTTTAATTCCATCTAAAGATGCTCTTTGATGTCTATTTTTGTATAATAAAACAAATTTACTTTCTTAATCTGATGCATTCCGGAGTGAAAGTGGATATTTGAAGAGGGGGAAAAGTAGGGTGGGACTATTTCATCTATCACAATTGATTGTTTAACAAGAAGTGGGCGTTACAATCCAGAATGGAGACTTGAAGGTTGAAGGGGCGAGGCTAAAAGTAAAAGGGATTGGTGATGTCACCAAAAAGAAAAGTCATTTTAGAGGCAAAGCAAATTGTTAAATTTTGATGAAAGATTGCAAAGACACTCATACACTATATTGCCAAAAGTATTGGGACACCCCTCCAAATCATTGAATTCAGGTGTTCCAATCACTTCCATAAAATGCTTCTACAAACATTTGTGAAAGGATGGGTTGCTCTCAGGAGCTCAGTGAATTCAAGCGTGGTACCGTGATAGGTTGCCACCTGTGCAATAAGTCCATTCGTGAAATTTCCTCACTACTAAATATTCTACAGTCAACTGTTAGTGGTATTATAACAAAGTGGAAGCGATTGGGAACAACATCAACCCAGCCACGAAGTGTTAGGCCATGTAAAATCACAGAGCGGGGTCAGCGCATGCTGAGGTGCACAGTGCGCAGAAGTCGCCAACTTTCTGCAGAGTCAATAGCTACAGACCTCCAAACTTCGTGTGGCCTTCGGATTAGCTTAAAAACAGTGGGTAGAGAGCTTCATGGAATGGGTTTCCATGGCCGAGCAGCTGCATCCAAGCCTTACATCACCAAGTGCAATGCAAAGCGTGGGATGTAGTGGAGTAAAGCACACCGCCACTGGACTCTAGAGCAGTGGAGACGTGTTCTCTGGAGTGACCAATCACGCTTCTCTGTCTGGCAATCTGATGGATGAGTCTGGGTTTGGCGGTTGCCAGCAGAACGGTACTTGCCTGACTGCATTGTGCCAAGTGTAAAGTTTGGTAGAGGGGGATTATGGTGTGGGGTTGTTTTTCAGGGGTTGGGCTTGGCCCCTTAGTTCCAGTGAAAGGAACTCTTAATGCTTCAGCATACCAAGACATTTTGGACAATTTCATGCTCCCAACTTTGTGGGAACAGTTTGGGGATGGCCCCTTCCTGTTCCAACATGACTGCGCACCAGTGCACAAAGCAAGGTCCATAAAGACATGGATGAGCGAGTTTGGTGTGGAGGAACTTGACTGGCCTGCACAGAGTCCTGACCTCAACCCGATAGAACACCTTTGGGATGAATTAGAGCGGAGACTGCGAGCCAGGCCTTCTCGTCCAACATCAGTGCCTGACCTCACAAATGCGCTTCTAGAAGAATGGTCAAGAATTCCCATAAACACACTCCTAAACCTTGTGGAAAGCCTTCCCAGAAGAGTTGAAGCTGTTATAGCTGCAAAGGGTGGGCTAACTCCATATTAAACTCTATGGATTAAGAATGGGATGTCATTAAAGTTCATGTGCATGTAAAGGCAGGCGTCCCAAAACTTTTGGCAATATAGTATAAATCATGCAATTAGACTAAGAATGTGTATTAAAGTAAAGTTTGTCTCCAAAAAGTATAGCTATGTCAGAAACACACACTATGTCCTACGTTATACAGTTCACTTGAAGGAGTGAATGAAAACCAGTGAGTGAATTCGGACAGCCGCTGTGTGTACATAGGCTGTACACTCGTTATTGCGGTGCCATGTGGGATAGAATGAGTGCACTCGATAACGTCCACTATGGTTTCGGACACCACTACAAATGGCCGTCCCCTTAAATAATGCCCTATTTGGGGGTATAGCGGGCGATTTCGGATTCAGCCCCTGCAGAGTTTTGCTCCAACTGATGAAACTAGTAATCCTGAAGACCTTGATTCGCTTGTTTGATTAGGGAGAGTGGACCTCGAGGGCCAGAGCTGAGAACCCCTGGTCTAGACCATGACTCTTCAGGAAGAAATTAAATTTTGGAGTGGTTTTCCACCCTGTCTTTCTGTTATCCTGAGCTAAATTGATATCATTAGTTTTTGCCGCACATTTGGCTGTTAATGTACTGATAGAACATGCTGATCATTAAAGAATATTAATATAGAATTACAAGAAAGCACCTCAGACATTTTCAATTTGGTCCAATCACATTCACGCTGAGATTCTAATTAATCTATATTCAGATTTATTTTATTAAGAGTGCAGTAACGGTAATTAAGAATATCATGCATGCTGTCCTAAATGGTAACCAGAAGTGCTCTAAATTGCTAATTACATGGCAGTTAGTAGATTTGCAAGTGTGTGTGCCAAAAGACCAGTGTGTGCTGTTGTAAAATGAGGAACATTAAAAAGATATATATAACTATGAAGACATTTGAAAAGTTTTAACATTTTTATTCAGTGAGGACACGTTCAATTGATCAAACGTGACAGTAAAAACTTTTATATTGTCACAAAAAGTTATATTTCTAATTCTAAATTCTATTAACAAAGAGTGAACTGTCTATTCATCAAAAATTCCTGAAAAAAAAAAGTATCACCGTATCCACAAAAATATTCAGCAGAAGAACTGTTCTCTATGGAGCCACTCACATGACATGTGGGAAAAATATGTATATTATGGCCACAAATTAACAATGCGTTCACACAACTTAATAATACATCAGCACGTTTTAATAATTCGTTCACTTGTTTTCCTAAATCATGCACACAATATAATAATTCCTTTCCTCGTTTTCCTAAATCGTGCACACAATATAATAATTTGTTCCCTTGTTTTCCTAAATTGTGCGCACAATATAATAATTCGTAACCTTGTTTTCCTAAATCATGCATACACTGTAATAATTAGTTCCCTAGTTTTCCTAAATCATGCGCACAATATAATAATTTGTTCCTTTGTTTTAGTCAAATCCAAACAAGGGAACAAATTAGTACAACGTGGCCACAATCTACTAAATCAAGGGAACTAATTATTATTATATTGTGCACATGATTAAGTAAAACAAGGGAAGAAATGTGACCCTGGACCACAAAACCAGTCATAAGGGTCAATTTTTTGAAATCGAGATTTATACAAAATCTGAAAGCAGAATAAATAAGCTTTCCATTGAGGTATGGTTTGTTAGGATAGGACATTATTTGATACAACTATTTGAAAATCTGGAATCTGAGGGTCAAAAAAATCTAAATATTGAGAAAATCTCCTTTAAAGTTGTCCAAATGAAGTCCTTAGCAATGCATATTACTACTACTAATATTTTTTATATATTTGCATATTTTAATGTATATTTATATATATATATTCAAGTGTGCATATTTTTTCAGTAAAGCAGCTGTACTCATTAGTGTATGCATACATTATCGTCTTGAAATAGCACCAGTTAGAAGCTAAATCTAGGTATTTATACTGATCTACAATCAGATTAAAACAACTTCCTTCAGCATCTCCACATAAGAAATCACAAAACAGTTTCCAAATCAGCATGAAAAAAGTGGCTTTTCCCAATGACATATCATCATGTTAATGGCCGTGACAGATGGTGTGTGAATACCCTGATCAATACCATTCCAGACCTCTTAACCTTCAGTAGTGCAAAGCAAGACCTGGAGAAAATGAGGCTATTGATCAGGGCAGTAGAGCGGAGTGAAAGATGCGCACGGCACGCTAGCAACAGGCTAACTGCTGCATGTGCGCTTCCACTAACATATTAACTTACAGTCACAACCAGTGTTTATCACAGCAAATTTTGCATTGTTTTGGTAATTACTTGCTGCAAAAGTAGAGCTGCATGATATATCACAAATAAATCCCCTGGCCATGGACTTGTGATTGCTTTTAGAGGGAAAAGTTGCACATAACTGCTGGTATAGGAACAGTTTTCTCCATAATAATAAAGATTTGCTAAGCGATCTGTGTTTGCGCTCTGGAGAACGTCAAAGGTTTCTATTTGCAACATGCTTTTGCAGCGTTGAGCAATGTAGCCAATCATGAACATACACTCACCTAAAGGATTATTAGGAACACCATACTAATACTGTGTTTGACCCCCTTTCGCCTTCAGAACTGCCTTAATTCTACATGGCATTGATTCAACAAGGTGCTGAAAGCATTCTTTAGAAATGTTGGCCCATATTGATAGGATAGCATCTTGCAGTTGATGGAGATTTGTGGGATGCACATCCAGGGCACGAAGCTCCCGTTCCACCACATCCCAAAGATGCTCTATTGGGTTGAGATCTGGTGACTGTGGGGGCCATTTTAGTACAGTGAACTCATTGTCATGTTCAAGAAACCAATTTGAAATGATTCGAGCTTTGTGACATGGTGCATTATCCTGCTGGAAGTAGCCATCAGAGGATGGGTACATGGTGGTCATAAAGGGATGGACATGGTCAGAAACAATGCTCAGGTAGACCGTGGCATTTAAACGATGCCCAATTGGCACTAAGGGGCCTAAAGTGTGCCAAGAAAACATCCCCCACACCATTACACCACCACCACCAGCCTGCACAGTGGTAACAAGGCATGATGGATCCATGTTCTCATTCTGTTTACGCCAAATTCTGACTCTACCATCTGAATGTCTCAACAGAAATCGAGACTCATCAGACCAGGCAACATTTTTCCAGTCTTCAACTGTCCAATTTTGGTGAGCTCATGCAAATTGTAGCCTCTTTTTCCTATTTGTAGTGGAGATGAGTGGTACCCGGTGGGGTCTTCTGCTGTTGTAGCCCATCCGCCTCAAGGTTGTGCGTGTTGTGGCTTCACAAATGCTTTGCTGCATACCTCGGTTGTAACGAGTGGTTATTTCAGTCAAAGTTGCTCTTCTATCAGCTTGAATCAGTCGGCCCATTCTCCTCTGACCTCTAGCATCAACAAGGCATTTTCGCCCACAGGACTGCTGCATACTGGATGTTTTTCCCTTTTCACACCATTCTTTGTAAACTCTAGAAATGGTTGTGCGTGAAAATCCCAGTAACTGAGCAGATTGTGAAATACTCAGACCGGCCCGTCTGGCACCAACAACCATGCCACGCTCAAAATTGCTTAAATCACCTTTCTTTCCCATTCTGACATTCAGTTTGGAGTTCAGGAGATTGTCTTGACCAGGACCACACCCCTAAATGCATTGAAGCAACTGCCATGTGATTGGTTGATTAGATAATTGCATTAATGAGAAATTGAACAGGTGTTCCTAATAATCCTTTAGGTGAGTGTATTTGTCGATTTCTTGAACACAATGGCCAATCAGAGGTGTTTAAGTTAGCACTGAACAAAAACTCTGGTGTTTTGAGGAGTGAGTGGATTCTGAGTTCTGCACACTCGGAAATCCTCTCATTATAACAAACAATTATGAATATAAGTAGTGCCGGTCCTCCCTATGAAAATTAAGTTGCGTAGGGCCCCCAAACCACCAGGGGGCCCCCTTGCTCTCAAAAATGATTTAGGGCTGTGTGTTAGTTTCGTTTTTGATTTTGGTTTCCAAAGATTATGAAAACATGATGCCGCTATCCGTTCCTTTCCTATAGAGCGGTGAGCTGTCACCCATACGTAACATCCAAATCAGTCGAATTATGTAGCGTCGCGTGTAAAAGCGTGTTGAGCTGCGAAAGAGACGCTGTTCAACAGGCGGCTTTCAGTCTGCGTGATCCGAGAGAGAAACACGGAGAAGTTCAGGCTACTTTGGGCTTCGGGTGTGCTCTTAAATGGACAATACACGCAAAAATGTCAAAATGTCCGTCTTGGGGACCTTTTAACTTCAGTGGACATAAACAGCTGGGAAAGTAATGGAATGCTTGTCAGTGTATTAGGTCTGTGCATTTGGTCTTAAAGTGACAGCAGCCTAATAAACCCGCTGTATCTCTGTCATTTAATGTCAATCAAACAACAAAAGAAAACGAGAGAATCATTCACCGCTCTTCACTGAATAACATTAGTAACTTTAATACGAATCAATGTATATTTAATTCATAGAATGAAGTCTACGCAATGATACGCACCACAATAACGAGTGTACAACTGATGTACGCTCAACGGCTAGAGAATACCCATAATGCACTGTGAGAGTCGCGCACTGAATGAATTCCCGCGTCTCGCCAGGAGATGGCGCCCGCAGCTGAATCATCCATCCATTTTCCAAACCGCGCTGGTCTAGCGGAATATCCAACCCGATCTCACAGCGATTCGTATGTATTTTACGAGGTGGCTAATTTGTACGAATTTGTACAACCTCACTCGTATGAATTCGTACGATTTTTGCTAATTCTCACGTATTTTACGAGTTGCCCAATTCATATGAATTCGTACGAATGACCTACCCCTAACCCCGCCCCTAAACCTGCCCGTCACTGGGGTTTAGACAAATCGTACAAATTCGTATGAGTGAGGTCGTACAAATTCATACGAATTAGCCACCTCGTAAAATATGTATGAATTGGTTGTGAGATAGCGTTGGAATATCACACATACAAATTCCTTTTTAATTGATTATTAAATCTTATAATCAGGGTCGTCTTATATTCGGAACAATACGGTAAATTTCACAAATAATTACGACAAAACTGCAAGTAACGCATTGAATTAAACGTGAAATTTTTAAGTAAAAACCCTTTAGTAGTATTTTCTTGTAAAACTTACTCTTGTAAAACTTTGTTTTATTTACAATGTCAAAAAATATTCTTATTACAGTGAAGATTTTCCTAAATGGTTCAGCCCTAAAAGGAATTTGCCTTTAAAAAAAATATCTTTTTTTTAATTTTTATTTTCTAACTCAACAAAATCACACCACTCACTCCAGAATTATTCATTGTTTCCAAATATACAATAGCTATTCAATTCATATGGTGAAAATTCCTGTATTTCACAATATATTGCAGAAAAACTAAATATCACAATTTAATTTTTTTCCAATATTGTGCAGCCCTATGCAAATGAACAACTAGAGCTATATACAGATATTTCATTAGCGCTTTTTCAGCAGTGTAGTCTTTGTGCTCATAAAAAAATGAGTCAAACAGTAACTATCTTTGTGTTTACTCTATAAGACCTGTCCTTGATCTACTAGCGGAAAGTCTCTGGATCTAGACTTCCCGCTGCTTTGAGAGCTGATCAGTGCCGTAGTCGGAGAGATTAACAGCTCCTACAGCATGTAAGCTTCTGTAGAAGAGCAAACACTGGAGTGAGTCCCTCCACAGGCTCAATCAAGCTATTGCACAAAGTCAGAAAGTTGGCTCCTCCGATTAAGAGAGCATTCAGTGTATGCGCAAAACCGACTCTGCACCTCATTTTCTTAAGAGGATTTGGGATATCAGCTAAAAGCAGAGAGCTCATACAGGTATCTGTAGAGCTGATGGCTGATGGAGTTAAGTCGAGGCGTGCTGATGTTGTGCCAAGTAGCAAAATCTACACTCTACAATGTTACACGAGTAAAGCTGTTTGGCTGAATCAAATGTGTTAAGTGTCAGATAAATGTTTGCGCTTGCAAATCTCACAAATGCAATGCTAGCTTGATGATAGATCATAGCAAACGTTTTAGTAGGTGTTGCTCTTATATTCTGATTTGAAACCAATTTAGCTGCTTTTAATAATGAAGAGTGAGATGAGATGGCATGAGATTGAGAATGAGAATCAGAATTTAAAGGGATAGTTCATTCAAAAATTTTAATTTTATCGTTTACTCATCCTCACATCATTCCAAACCTTTAGGACTTTCTATTTTCTGAGAAAAATTGACAAAAAGCACAATAAAAGTATCCTAAAATTATCCATATGACTCATGCGCAATGTTGTTATTGTTAACTAAAATTAAAAAAATATATATATATATTACAAATCATTTTGTTGATTGAAATAAAGCTGAAATAAAAATATAAACACTAGATGAAAAAAATTAAAATTAACTTTTAATTTAGTAAATTAAAAAAATAAACTGAAGTTACTAAAATTACTAAAACTGAGATAAAATAAAGTTGAAAAAAGTACACTAATTACACTAATACTAATACTAACACTAATAAAAGCACATAACAAAATTACCAAAACTAAAATTAACATATAAAAATAAAAGGCAAATTCTAAATATTAATACATACTAATAGTATATGATACTAAAATGTGCTAAATTTTTATTATTTTATATAATATCTTTGTGAGGGTGACAAACACAAGTTTAAGTTAAGCTAATCATATTCAAATCTCACTGAAATTGTGCATTTATGCAAATAAGGTGCGTAAAAACATGCCACAACAGATCTGATGCCAGTTACTGCAAATCTCATTGGTTCTCATGTGTCGTAACCAATTGCAATGCACCAAATTATGATTATTATTCACATGCATATTATTATGCGCATAATAAGAATCGAGCATTATAGAAAAGGAGGCGATTTTCAGTGAATATTGACCTAAATTCCAGTCAAGCTCCTCATACAAAGCTATTTTATAGCATATAGTACACAGAATGACTACTGTTGCAGTGGTGCTTTTTCTGCCATTTTTGGAGCTTGAAAACTCACAATTTACTTTCATTGTGTGAAAAAAAAGAGCAGCGTGAATATCCTGCCTGACGGGAGAAAGAATATCACGCAGGTTCGGAATGATTTGAGGGTGAATACATGATGACAGAATTTTCATTTCTGGGTGAACTATTTCTTTAAGCAAATTTAGGAATCAGCAAGAAACTATTTATACAAAGAACAGTCAGATGAGAAGGCGATGTGCAACGTGCCAGTGAGAGTAGCATTTAACATCAGCAAAGCTGGAACAATTGCTCATACGCATTAAATGAACATGTCAGTTCCTCTACATCATGACTGATACCAGTAACTCACACCATCCAGCTTAATTATAACACAGATGAAGATAATCATCATCTCTTGTGGTAATGCTGATGAAAATGACAATAATTATGACGAGAGAGGGTGATGGGGGGATTGTGGTACTACCATCCGCAGAAAGAAAAAAAGGTAAATACTCCAAAAATAAATCTGATGACACATCAGAGTGCTCTATAAATCACTCACTTCTCTTCTTTATTCTGTTTCCTCTAGAACGAAAGAGGGGAAAAGTGCCAGACGATGAGGGGGTGAACACGGTACGCTTCAGTGGCCATGACTGCACTCCCTGGGAAGAAAAGCAGTCTGTCAGGACCATTATTCAAGAAAATGCCTTTCCCCCCCTCTGATCTAGGACCAGCTGAACCTATTCTTAAAGGAACAGCCCCAATTATATTGAGTGCTACCGTTAGCAAAAACTAAATGAAAACAAACAAACAAAAAATGAACGTAACTGGGAAAAAATAACCTTAATTAAAACACATTTTCATAATTCAAAAAGAAACTAAAATTAAATTAAATATTTGGAAATTACTTTTGGTTTTGCATACATGGTATAATTAAAAACAATTTAATAAATAAATAAAACTTTACAACCAGAATGCATTAAACATGGAAACGACAGCTATCAATATTAGAGTGTAAAAAAAAACAAAAAAAAAGTATATATATATATATACACTCACCTAAAGGATTATTAGGAACACCTGTTCAATTTCTCATTAATGCAATTATCTAATCAACCAATCACATGGCAGTTGCTTCAATGCATTTAGGGGTGTGGTCCTGGTCAAGACAATCTCCTGAACTCCAAACTGAATGTCAGAATGGGAAAGAAAGGTGATTTAAGCAATTTTGAGCGTGGCATGGTTGTTGGTGCCAGACGGGCCGGTCTGAGTATTTCACAATCTGCTCAGTTACTGGGATTTTCACGCACAACCATTTCTAGAGTTTACAAAGAATGGTGTTAAAAGGGAAAAACATCCAGTATGCGGCAGTCCTGTGGGCGAAAATGCCTTGTTGATGCTAGAGGTCAGAGGAGAATGGGCCGACTGATTCAAGCTGATAGAAGAGCAACTTTGACTGAAATAACCACTCGTTACAACCGAGGTATGCAGCAAAGCATTTGTGAAGCCACAACACGCACAACCTTGAGGCGGATGGGCTACAACAGCAGAAGACCCCACCGGGTACCACTCATCTCCACTACAAATAGGAAAAAGAGGCTACAATTTGCACGAGCTCACCAAAATTGGACAGTTGAAGACTGGAAAAATGTTGCCTGGTCTGATGAGTCTCGATTTCTGTTGAGACATTCAGATGGTAGAGTCAGAATTTGGCGTAAACAGAATGAGAACATGGATCCATCATGCCTTGTTACCACTGTGCAGGCTGGTGGTGGTGGTGTAATGGTGTGGGGGATGTTTTCTTGGCACACTTTAGGCCCCTTAGTGCCAATTGGGCATCGTTTAAATGCCACGGCCTACCTGAGCATTGTTTCTGACCATGTCCATCCCTTTATGACCACCATGTACCCATCCTCTGATGGCTACTTCCAGCAGGATAATGCACCATGTCACAAAGCTCCAATCATTTCAAATTGGTTTCTTGAACATGACAATGAGTTCACTGTACTAAAATGGCCCCCACAGTCACCAGATCTCAACCCAATAGAGCATCTTTGGGATGTGGTGGAACGGGAGCTTCGTGCCCTGGATGTGCATCCCACAAATCTCCATCAACTGCAAGATGCTATCCTATCAATATGGGCCAACATTTCTAAAGAATGCTTTCAGCACCTTGTTGAATCAATGCCACGTAGAATTAAGGCAGTTCTGAAGGCGAAAGGGGGTCAAACACAGTATTAGTATGGTGTTCCTAATAATCCTTTAGGTGAGTGTATATGGCACTGTACACTGTAAAAAATAAATAAAAATAGGAATGGAAACTAAATCTAAAACTAGAAAACTAAAAAAAAAAAAAAAAAATTAAACAAACAAAAACCCTAAAATAAATAAATAGAACAGAATACAAACAAACAAATACACAAACAATAAATAAATAAATACTATTAGTACATTTAAATAATTGGAATCTAATGGAATGGAAACTAAATCTAAAAATAGAAAGCTGTAAAAAAAAATTAAATAAAATCAATTAACCAACAAACAAACAAACTAGAAAAAAAAAAAAAATCAAAACTATTGAGCACTGTAAAAAAATAAAAAATAAATAAAAATAGGGTTGGAAACTAAATCTAAAATTAAAAAAAAATAAAATAAATAAATAAATAAAACAAAAACTTTAAATAAATACATAAATAAATAAAAAATGGAATCTAATTGAATGGAAACTAAATCTAAAACTAGAATGCTGTAAAAATCATCAATCAACAAACAAACAAACACAGGAATATAATGGAATGAAACATATAAAAATATAAATTAAAGATTTAAAAAAAAAATAAAAACCCTGCCAGTTCTCCCATTATTCCTGAATAGAATCATCAATTTTTAAATATAAGTAATTTGACTTAAATGTATTATTTATACTGGTTCTCTTTAACAACGATCATAAACTAGATAAACTGACACTTCCATTATGCCTCAGCAATCATGGCCATTTTCCTATGGAAGACTTCAGAGCCAGTCTAGCCTGACGTGCCCTGTCCGCTATAGCTTCCAGCATTCTCCCACAGCGAGTGCCTCACATCGTCCAATCACAAACCCATCAGAGCAGTAAAGCTTCATGACAACGCAGACACCATCCCCTCCGTCTGTAAACATAGCCCAAGTCCACTATCATCTGCGCATGAGTTCACATACAAGCCGCGGGCCGCACTCCAGGTGATAAAAGAGCAGCGAGAAGATGCTGCAAATTCTGAGATGGTTCTTGATGGAGACAAAACGAGAGGGCCAGTCTATTCAAGTTAAATTTGCTGTGTCCTTCTGCGTTTGCCGGGGAGTTAATCTGATATATGGCCATAGGCTGAATCTATTTGCGTAAGAGCCTCTGCCCTTGGCTCATAGATCAGTCAAACAGCCCTTGCTTGCTCTGTACCTTCTGTAATGGATGACTGCAGAAAGAAGCAATGCAGGTGCACCTTAAGAAACCCTAAACTGGGGAACAAGCCACGGCAGGGAAGTTAGGCCGCGAGGCAGGTTATAAATATTTGCTTAGGCCGTTCTTCTTCCAGTATCAAAGAGCACCTCCAGCAGGGTTGAGGAGAAACAGGATCCATGTTACCCATCTGGTAATACTTTATTTTACAGTGTCCTTGTTACATGTGTTACATGTACTTACTACAGTAATAACAGTAAATTACACATTATTTCATGCAGCTAAACCAAATCCTTATCCTAACCATATGGTAAGTACATGTTGTTAATTAATATTACTCAGTATTTAAAGGTAGGGTAGGCAAATTCGGAGCGGTTAGCAATATCAAGCTAGCTTTGAAAACATGAGATCCCACCCTCCCTCCAAAGCCACACCTCCTTCAAAACACATGAATGCACACATCAGAGTCTGCAAAGCGTCCTGAGAGATGGGGTTAAATTACCTAATCTCTCAAAGCACACAACATTACAATAATAATGAACCAATCATTGCATTCGGACCGAATGCTATGATTGGACGAAAATTGTTTGGTCCTGAGACTTCCACAGAAGACATTTCTTTTATATTTAGACCACTTCTATTATTGATTGCTATCAGGATGTGAAGAGAGTTTCAACCAGAATAACAAAAAGTGTTTATGAAAAAAATGGTCTAACCTTAAATTATGATTGCACTGTAACAAGGACACCTTAAAATAAAGTGTAACCAAATATCCTCATATTTTATATTTTACTGTTACATGTATCCCGTTAGGGTTAGTGATTTGTATTCTGTTAAAGTTGCTAAAAGTTATAGTTCACCCAAAAAGTAAAACTGTCATCATTTACTCACCCTCATGTAATTCTAAACCCAATGATGTTTTTTTTTTGTTTTTTTTCCTCTGTGGATCACAAAAGAAGATATTTTAAAGAATGTTTAAAACATGTTTTGTCCGTATAATGGAAGTAAATGGGGTCCAAATCAACACACCAAAATATCTTCTTTTGTGATCCAACAAGATGAAAAATTTGGATTTTAATTAAAACATTATGTTGACTAAAATATGATGACAAAAATGAAGAAAAAAAAAATGTAATCAAAAAATTTCATTTCATTTTAGTCCTAATTAAATTAAAATGGACTACAAGTAAATCAATATGACATGATGAAATATTGACTTTAAGGAATATTTTTGTCAAAAGACAAACTATGACTAAAAAAAAATAAAACTGAACTGCCGTCTGCATCAATAGTTTCAATTTTTATTCAACAGTAAACAAGAAGCTAATATGGAGAAATTTTGGGGTCGGTAAGATTTTAAATGTTTTTTAAAGAAGTCACTTATGCTCAACAAGGCTGCATTTTTTTAAACCTAAAAATACAGTTAAAACAGTATTTAAAATAGCTGTTTTCCATTTTAATATGTTTTAAAATGTAATTTATTCTTGTGATGGTAAAGCTGAATTTTCAGCATCATTACTCCAGTCTTCAGTGTCACATATCCTTCAGAAATCATTCTAATATGATGATTTGCTTCTCTAAAAACATTCAATGTTGATTCATATTTTTTGTGAAAATCTGTGATACATTTATTACAGGATTCTCAGAGCAGCATTTATTTAAAATAGAAATCTTTTGTGACATTATAAATGTCATTACTGTCAGTTTTGATCAATTTAATGCGCCCTTGTTGAATAAAGCTTACTGACCCCACACTTTCGAATGCTAGTGTAGGCTACATAATAAACTACATTTGGCCAGTTGGTTCATATATTTCCTTTCCACCAATAAAAATTGTTTTAAAAGAAGCCATAGAATCAAGATTTGTGTGTCACCAATCAGCTACTGATTCTGCATCACTCATATGATCTGGTGTGAAATGCCGCAAACACACAAGCGGAGTGATACGAACAGTGCTGAATACGCTACAAATAATATTTTACAACCTGTACTGGATTATATTTCAAAACCAGCCTTTCCAATCCTGACTTCCAACATGTGCCTGAGAAAGAAAGATGGGTTGTGTGCGAGTGACTCTAGACGAGAGTGAGCAAGCAGGGATGAAACAGATGGAGAGTGATAGTGGTGTTCAGGGAAGAAGGGTGGCGGAGACCTAGTGAAAGAGAGCAGGTCTTTTTTGAGCCGGCTTTCTATGTGAGAGGTTCTGTCTGAAGAGGTTATTTATTTTTCATCTAGAAATGGAAAGTGAAGAGTGATGTGGAGAGAGCCCCGGTGGAATAACACTGGAGACTATTGAGGCGACGGAGTCTCCCGGGATTATTCACTCCCGCTCTCGGCCGTCTTGATCTCAAGGAGGGAACTGTTGCTCGATGTCTCTCATCCTAAATAGTTGCGCTTTCTCAAATCCTCCTCAACAGGTGTCCTCCTTCTCATTTCAAACTCAATTATAGCACCAAGTGAAAGCCCTGGTGCTCCATAATCAATCCACAGTCCCATCAGGCCTCAGGAACGTGCGCTCCGTGGGACGGCTCATCAAGGGCCCACTAGTATACTTTGCCTTATTATGGAAAAACCTAGTTCTTGCTACCTCCCGCGTGGCTTGGTCTCACAGAGCAAAATCTAGTACTTTTCCTGGATAGTGGCAATAGCTACTGCTAATTCTGTTAGCATACAGCTGAATTAGTGTGTGTTCTTTCAGCTAGGGGCACTTTTATGTCCCACATGTGAAATTTTATTACAGGAGGTCTTTATCCTTTATAGGTAACACTTTATTTCGATGTTCCACTTTAGACATTCTACTGACTACAAGTAACCCTGCAACTACATGTCAAATAACTCTCATTTAGAGTATTAGTAGAATGTCTGCTTAATATCTGCAAACTCTTTATTGTGATGCTCCCCCAACAGACCATTCAATACTAACTACAAGTAACTTTGCAACTACATGTCAACTACCAGTCATTAGAGTATTAGTAGCCTGTCTGCTTAATATCTGCAAACTCTTTATTGTGATGGTCCCCCAACAGACCATTCAATACTAACTACAAGTAACTTTGCAACTACATGTCAACTACCAGTCATTAGAGTATTAGTAGCCTGTCTGCTTAATATCTGCAAACTCTTTATTGTGATGGTCCCCCAACAGACCATTCAATACTAACTACAAGTAACTTTGCAACTACATGTCAGCTATCAGTCATTAGAGTATTAGTAGACTGTCTGCTTAATATCTGCTAACTCTTTATTGTGATGCTCCCCCAACAGACCATTCAATACTAACTACAAGTAACTTTGCAACTACATGTCAGCTATCAGTCATTAGAGTATTAGTAGCCTGTCTGCTTAATATCTGCAAACTCTTTATTGTGATGGTCCCCCAACAGACCATTCAATACTAACTACAAGTAACTTTGCAACTACATGTCAACTACCAGTCATTAGAGTATTAGTAGCCTGTCTGCTTAATATCTGCAAACTCTTTATTGTGATGGTCCCCCAACAGACCATTCAATACTAACTACAAGTAACTACATGTCAACTACCAGTCATTAGAGTATTAGTAGCCTGTCTGCTTAATATCTGCAAACTCTTTATTGTGATGGTCCCCCAACAGACCATTCAATACTAACTACAAGTAACTTTGCAACTACATGTCAGCTATCAGTCATTAGAGTATTAGTAGACTGTCTGCTTAATATCTGCTAACTCTTTATTGTGATGCTCCCCCAACAGACCATTCAATACTAACTACAAGTAACTTTGCAACTACATGTCAGCTATCAGTCATTAGAGTATTAGTAGCCTGTCTGCTTAATATCTGCTAACTCTTTATTGTGATGCTCCCCCAACAGACCATTCAATACTAACTACAAGTAACTTTGCAACTACATGTCAGCTATCAGTCGTTAGAGTATTAGTAGACTGTCTGCTTAATATCTGCTAACTCTTTATTGTGATGCTCCCCCAACAGACCATTCAATACTAACTACAAGTAACTTTGCAACTACATGTCAGCTATCAGTCATTAGAGTATTAGTAGCCTGTCTGCTTAATATCTGCTAACTCTTTATTGTGATGGTCCCCCAACAGACCATTCAATACTAACTACAAGTAACTTTGCAACTACATGTCAGCTATCAGTCATTAGAGTATTAGTAGACTGTCTGCTTAATATCTGCTAACTCTTTATTGTGATGCTCCCCCAACAGACCATTCAATACTAACTACAAGTAACTTTGCAACTACATGTCAGCTATCAGTCATTAGAGTATTAGTAGCCTGTCTGCTTAATATCTGCAAACTCTTTATTGTGATGGTCCCCCAACAGACCATTCAATACTAACTACAAGTAACTTTGCAACTACATGTCAACTACCAGTCATTAGAGTATTAGTAGCCTGTCTGCTTAATATCTGCAAACTCTTTATTGTGATGGTCCCCCAACAGACCATTCAATACTAACTACAAGTAACTACATGTCAACTACCAGTCATTAGAGTATTAGTAGCCTGTCTGCTTAATATCTGCAAACTCTTTATTGTGATGGTCCCCCAACAGACCATTCAATACTAACTACAAGTAACTTTGCAACTACATGTCAGCTATCAGTCATTAGAGTATTAGTAGACTGTCTGCTTAATATCTGCTAACTCTTTATTGTGATGCTCCCCCAACAGACCATTCAATACTAACTACAAGTAACTTTGCAACTACATGTCAGCTATCAGTCATTAGAGTATTAGTAGCCTGTCTGCTTAATATCTGCTAACTCTTTATTGTGATGCTCCCCCAACAGACCATTCAATACTAACTACAAGTAACTTTGCAACTACATGTCAGCTATCAGTCATTAGAGTATTAGTAGCCTGTCTGCTTAATATCTGCAAACTCTTTATTGTGATGGTCCCCCAACAGACCATTCAATACTAACTACAAGTAACTTTGCAACTACATGTCAACTACCAGTCATTAGAGTATTAGTAGCCTGTCTGCTTAATATCTGCAAACTCTTTATTGTGATGCTCCCCCAACAGACCATTCAATACTAACTACAAGTAACTACATGTCAACTACCAGTCATTAGAGTATTAGTAGCCTGTCTGCTTAATATCTGCAAACTCTTTATTGTGATGGTCCCCCAACAGACCATTCAATACTAACTACAAGTAACTTTGCAACTACATGTCAGCTATCAGTCATTAGAGTATTAGTAGACTGTCTGCTTAATATCTGCTAACTCTTTATTGTGATGCTCCCCCAACAGACCATTCAATACTAACTACAAGTAACTTTGCAACTACATGTCAGCTATCAGTCATTAGAGTATTAGTAGCCTGTCTGCTTAATATCTGCTAACTCTTTATTGTGATGCTCCCCCAACAGACCATTCAATACTAACTACAAGTAACTTTGCAACTACATGTCAGCTATCAGTCGTTAGAGTATTAGTAGACTGTCTGCTTAATATCTGCTAACTCTTTATTGTGATGCTCCCCCAACAGACCATTCAATACTAACTACAAGTAACTTTGCAACTACATGTCAGCTATCAGTCATTAGAGTATTAGTAGCCTGTCTGCTTAATATCTGCTAACTCTTTATTGTGATGCTCCCCCAACAGACCATTCAATACTAACTACAAGTAACTTTGCAACTACATGTCAACTAATAAATGTTCCAAATCAGCACATTAGAATGATTTCTGAATGATCATGTGACACTGAAGACTGGAGTAATGATGCTGAAATTCAGCTTTGCCATTACAAATACATAAATGCAGCCTTGGTGAACACAAGATACTTTGAACGGTAACTAGTGAGAGTGTTAAACGTGTGCTTTGAATGACTTGATGTTCTACCAGTTCACAGAACCACAAATGGCCAGAGTTGAAGAAACAACTCCCAAAAACAAATGGAAAGTCCATTGAGCGACACCAAGGGGCTTAACTAGCTTGGTGTCTTTACTCGCCGCCACTTTTAATGAGCAAAAATGTCAAATTCTTTCACAGGAAAGATCTCATCTGGGAGGTTCTGGAGAGTAGCAGAAAAAGCAATATGCTAAAAATAAGCGGCGCAGCCCTACCCAGCACAGAGGAACTTTCCCTGTAGTAATCAAGCAAGTTCTGAGCTTAAGTTTACAGAGGGAGAATAATTAAGGTGACACCAGTGCTGCTTTGGTACATCCTCTTGCAAATTCTCACCTGATGATGGTGTTGGGTCCTTTGCTTTCTGAAGGCACTCGTGGCGAATACGCCTCGACACTCAGGTCCCCTTGCACGTAGCTGCCGGAGCCGAGGGGACTCGGATATGTAACATGGCCTCATTTTGCTCGTTCGGCAGTGGCTGCGTGGTGCTACACCATGAGGAGCACAGAGCAGGCGGCCTTCATTATTTCCTCAAATAGAAACACGTCCACTGGCCACTAATCTGCTCGCCAGTGCCAGAGAGGGTGCAGGCATTCAGAGCACAACAATGGCAGTGGGAAAATCTAAATGTTCACACCTCTGTTATTCCCTCCTTTTTCTTCCCCTCACGTTCCTCTTTGAGGAATATTCTGGGGCTAAGTACAAGTTAAGCTTAATCAACAACATTTGTGGTTGTGTGATTACCACACAATTTAATTTCCAAATAAATAAATAAATCTGGGTGACAGTGAAGCATTTGCAATGGAAGTAAATGGCCCCAGTTTGTTATTTTAGTATTATTTATATACAATTATAAACATTTTGAAATAGCTACTATTTTTATATGTTGTTTATTTTTAATTTAAGTTTTAGTATTTTTTTATGTGCTTTTGTCATTTTTAATATTATTACGTATTATTTTATTTAGCATACATACATACACATACACATATATTATATATTTACAAACTTTTATGTTAGATGTGATTAATCGTGATTAATCAATTTGACGGCACTAGATACTGCTGTTTCAATATTTTAGCCATTTTAACCAAGACATAAAAATATGCATGTTAACACAATTTTAGTGTGATAAAATTGCTTACTAGCATTGTCTGTGTAATGTTTTATGCAATTTTGTTGCAGTTTCATTTATTTAGCACAGTAATCCTGAAACCAAACATGACTGTGAAGAAATTATGATTTAAAGCACTTTACAGCTCAAATGATACACACGTTTTAACAAAATTAAGTGTGTGTAAGCTTCACATTTCTGCTTTTAAACACTCCAGAAATTGGCCCCATTCACTCGCATTGTAAGTGCTTCACTGAAGTGTTTTTTTTTTTTAAGTATCATTGAGATACTATCATAGTTTTTATTCATAGTTTTAATTAGTTATTATTTTTTATATTTTTCATTTTAACTTTATATATCATATAAACAGTTTTATTTCAGTTAGTTAGTTATTTTAGTTAAACTAAATGCAAATGAGAAATGTCTCCTTGGCAACTAGCTGGAATAAAATAAGTTTACGTTTTTTAATATTTCATTTCAGTTAACGTTTATTTTATTTCACAATAAAAAATTGTTTGTTTTAAAGGATTAGTTCACTTCAAAATGAAAATTTCCTGATAATTTACTCACCCCCATCTCATCCATGTTCATGTCTTTTTTTCTTCAGTCGAAAAGAAATTAAGTTTTTTGAGGAAAACATTCCAGGATTTTCCTCCATATAATGTATTTCAATGGCAACCAACGGCTGAAGGTCCAAATCAATGCAGTTTCAAAGGAAGGGCTTCAGAGGCTCTGCACGATCCCAGACAAGGAACAGGGTCTTATCTAGGGAAACGATCGGTCATTTTCAAGAAAAAAATTACAATGTATATGTAAAAATATACTTTTTAACGACGAATGCGCGACTTCAGTGTTGTGATTCTTCACGGCGTATGACGTCATCACGGCGGAAAGGTCACGCGTGACGTACATGGAAGTACCGACCCAGTGCCGTAAAACTCCATCTCATGTTCTCCTCCAACTTCAAAATCGTCCGACATCGTTGTTTTACCTTTATTTTTGTGAAGGGCGTTTGATTTAGTCTTTGCACGTTCGTTTTAACACTGGGTCGGTACTTCCACGTACGTCACGGCCGCAACCTTTCTGACGTAATGACGTCACACGCCGTGAAGAATCACAACACCGAAGCCGAGCATTCGTGGTTAAAAAGTATATAAATTGTTATTTTTTCTTGAAAATGACTGATGGTTTCGCTAGATAAGACCTCAGCTGGGATCGTGCAGAGCCTCTGAAGCCCTTTGAAACTGCATTGATTTGGACCTTCAACCGTTGGTTGCCATTGAAGACCATTGTGTGGTGAAAAATCCTGGAATGTTTTCCTCAAAAAACTTAATTTCTTTTCGACTGAAGAAAGAAAGACATGAACATCTTGGATGAGATGGGGGTGAGTAAATTATCAGGAAATTTTCATTTTAAAGTGAACTAATCCTTTAATGGCTTTAGTTTCCTATAATAACCCTCCCTCACCGTAACCTCCATTTCTGCTGGGTTTTTTTTTTTAAGAAAACGAGGCGTATTTCTAAAAAATGATGCCACAAACGCTGATGATTGAGCTTAACTTGTATTGAACCTGGAATATTCCTTTAATTAGTTAGAATATATTAGTTTAATATTATGTTAATTGGTTAATTTTTTTTATTATATTTAATATTATTAATTATATTTTATATTTATTTGAATATATTTAATATTATTTGAATTAGTTAATATAATATATTAGTTTACTATAACTTTAATTGGTTCAAATATTCCTTTAAATAGTTAGAATATTCCCTCCACCTGCCGCCACCCTTCCCCTTCCAGTCGGCAGAGGAGGGGAACTGCTGAAGAAGCAGTCCATGGCAATTAGGCCTTAGAGTGCACTTTATTTTGGTCCTCACTGCCAAATTAGGTTATATAATAAATGAGAAAGAAAGGCCGAGAGAGAGAAACAGGAAAAACGGCATATAGAGAACAGATGAAGTCTAAATTTAACCCCACTCAACTTGAGTCACTGCCCCCAATGCTTCGGGCTAGCCGGGGTCTCGCTCTAGCCTTAAAGTTGTTGCAGTGAATGCACTCTCGTAGACGTTCACCATAAGTCACATGATGCACCATTTCACCTTAGACCACCTCTAAGAAAGGATGGGAATTCAGAATGGCCAATAGCTAGCTTCCATGTCATCTTTTTTCCCGCCAACAGATGCAATATGAGCTTAATGGATCTCAGCTCACACAACACTTCTGAAAAGGTGCCTTCAGTAATTAACAGCAGCATTAAATGAAACCTTCAAAGGTGTGAGCTAAATGCCACAAGCACAGAAAAGAGTGTAATACAAGCAAAACAAGTGCGACTACATAAACAACGCTACAAGTAGTATGGTGTAAAATACCACAGTTAACACTTAACTGCTTTGAATGTGCACCATATGCCCCAAGAGTAGGGGTGTGTGATATATATATAGTCTACTAGAATAGTAATTGTTGTTTTAACAATATTCGATCTGACATTATCGAGCATATCCCTCATGTTACAAAAACATACCCAGAAAGTGTAGTCTAGTAGTCTAGCGTAGTAAAATGTAGTCTAGTAGGTTAGAGTAGTGTGTAAGCATTTAGAGTGCACGCTTTCACTCGCTGCGTGATTGAGTCTATTAAAATGCATTTACAACGTCCCCAAAAATTTAAGATAAGGGGCAAAAATTCTCCTGTATGTCTTTTATATTTATATAATTTAACATAGTTAATATCACACAAAGAGTGAAATTTTTCTCCAAATATCAGCACGATTACAAATTTTATATTGATTTTATGCAACAGTTCAATAAACAAGAAGTTAATATTAAGTGACTTACTTTTTAGACACAATATTGCCTGTTTTTGCTTAATTTCGCCAACGTAAATAGTTCGAAACAAGCCATAGCACTGTTTTGCGTCTCTGAGCAACACACAGCACTGTTTCCTGAATGAATCAACTTTTTGAACGAATCAGTTGAATGAATGATTCAATGACTCACTCATTCAGTCAAATGCTTCGTTCCTGGGCTGCGTTCCACTCCACTTTTAG
The DNA here is from genome assembly GCA_039654105.1 of Coreius guichenoti. Taxonomy (NCBI): domain Eukaryota; kingdom Metazoa; phylum Chordata; class Actinopteri; order Cypriniformes; family Gobionidae; genus Coreius; species Coreius guichenoti. The sequence goes on along the minus strand of CM077191.1, from coordinate 3,881,807 downwards.
ACACGCATTTGCAAACTTCCCTAAGCACTTCCCCTCGGGGGAATCCCTGCCGCCATTTTGAAGTGCGTTCCACTTCGTGAAGTGGACGAGGGAAGTTTATACGGACAGACCCTCGCTCCCTCGATTTTGACCGAGGGCAGCTCCATATACCACAATGTAACACGATTGTGACGTCACCGCATATCGCGTTTAATTTACCCCACCACAAACAACTCTATGATATTTTAATTATTTTTGAAAAACATTTAAAACAACCCAAACACACCATACATATAGAATGCTGCATTAAACAATTTCGTAAGGGAAAAAAGTAAATAATAAATCAACTCCATAGTGGATTCCAAGTGATCAAGGGCTTAGGACGTTCCAATTCAGTCCATTGCAAAGGTTCCGCCAGTAGTGGGCACTCATGCAACGTAAGCAATGACGCACATCCGTGTGAACGAGACGGAGGGAAGTTAGCGAGTGAAAGGCATAATAAAAACGAACTGGAACGCAGCCCTGAATGAATCAGCCGTTTCAATGAACCGGTTTGAATCTCAATGACTCACTCATTAACAGTGACTTGCTGCCACCTACTAGCAGTTTTAATTTTCATATTTAAAGTGTCTTTTCAGTAGTCTATGGCAGCCCATAGAACCAGATGGTAAAATGTTGGGAAATTTGGCACACTGATAGAGGTCAATCCAAACAAATTTGGAGTATCTGACTCAATCCCTCAAGCGCCTCTAATCTAAAATTTCACTTACATTTATGCTAATAACTTTTGAACCATAAGGGCTAGAAACAAAATTATTTTTTCCTCTGATTCCTTGGCCAAAACGCCAAAAAAACTACCTTTTCAAACTCCTCCTAGTAGGTCAGTCCGATTTTTATGAAAATGGAACCAGATCATCTTCAGACCATGCTGGCAAAAAGTTATCAAAAGCTTTTTGATATACCCAACAGTTCTCAAATAACGCGCAAACAAATTTGACGAAGAGCGCCAAATTGGACGCAAGGCTATATCTCCACAACGCTTTAGCGTATTCAGACCAAACTTGGTCCATGTCATCCCAAGCATGACCTGAGGCTACATGCAACGTTTCAGCACAGCACCACCTACTGGTCCGAAGATATGAAAATTGGCTATTTTTGATTGAATGATTCAGTGCATCATGCCATGTCGAATGATACCCAATTTTCCCATATTGACTTTGGTGGGCGTCGGACATTTAAAATTTTGTCCTGAAATGCTGTATTTTACGAAGGTATTAACGTACTGTATTGCTATGAAACTCACTATGTGTCATCGGGACCCTGAAGGTACTCAAAAAGTTGAGACATATTTAAGTTATAATGAAATTTCCAAAAATGCTAATAATGCTTATTGTTGCTGTTTTTCTGAAGCTCTCAGCCATGCTTGCATGTCATATTGTTCCTTATTGTGCTTGGCCCCAATATTTGCTGCTTGCAGCTATATTTCTAATTTAATTTATTGATTAAATGTAAGAATTTTGACACAAAAGCATACAATTGGGTTAGAAAAAAACGGCTTTATTATAAAAGGTAAAATGCCCATAAAGTAAAAATCTATTTAAACATATTGGAAAATATAATTTATGTCTCTGCTGCGAACTGACCACCACTCAAAATTTGAAGAATATCAAAAACTTTATGAGTCAGCTGTCCACGGCAGTCCTAAACCTGCCAAGGTACCAGCACAATAACACACTCAGCAAAATATCATCGAATTATAGTTACTGATAAAATCCCAGAAAATATCAAGATCATTTTTTGTCAATATCGCACACCCCTACCCAAGATAATCAATCATTTCAGTTGGTGATGATAAATATGCAAACCCGTAAAGACAGAACTCAGCTTTGAGAAAATACCTTTGAAACAGAGACGCTGGCCATTGTATCACTTGTGTGGTCAGCAACTCAGCAGAGCCAATCTCGAATTGGATTTTAATAGATTTTGTGTCTGCTTCCCAGAACTGCAGCATTTTCGCTCTCTCTCGTATTTCCCTTCCACCTCTCTATCTCCGTCTCGCAAAGGTATGGCCTCTCTACCATGGTTTGGAGATTTTATATAAGACAATAACAGTTACCCCAAACACACTTCACCCTAGAAAGTACTCGCTTTTACATAACTGTTTTAATAATGGAGCAGACGCTCTTGTGCTTTGCCTCTCCAATCGCCCTGTCAGTCCTGCGTGTGACATCGAAACAATAATAAGCAGGTTTGCAGGTTTATTTTTAGAAATCGGGGGAAGTGGGAGACGAGATAAAAACGCAAATGAGTCAGAGATGCACACTGCCTCTCCACATGCTTGTATTCAAGAATGGCATGGCCTAAATCCCAGTTATAGTCTTATCAGAAGTTCGCACTTGAATCTCGTACAGGCTAATGGGATGGAAAGTCAGATCTAATGGAGTGTTCTGATCTTCACGAGCGAATAAACCATCTAAAACAGAATATCACTCTTCAAATTTTGCTCTTGAAACGCAAGTAATCCTCAGCATCAGAGAAGCTAATCCGAGTACTTTTTGTCAGCTAATTAGACAGACAGAAATAGGCATTGCACTTCAGGGGAAAAAACTCTCACATGTTTGGAAGAATAAAACAGCTAGACATGTTGTTCATGTTTGGAATCTGTTAGTCTCTATTCTGGTCAACAGCCTGAAGCTTTAGCGGAAACATACACTACACAAGCAAGCAAACGCAAATGCTAACGGCAATACAGTTCAAGTGTGTGTGTGTGTGTGTATGTAAAGAGATTCAGTTGCTCAATTCTGTTTAGAGTACTGCCCACTTTCAGCAGTGCACAAAAGGTGTCCCATTAGGTGGAATCACAATGTTATCCATAATGCAGTTTTTCATGCGTCACAACAAATCTGCTGCATTGAAACCCAACAATGGTTGGCAGTTCTGCTTGATTTGTTTCCAACACAAAACCA